>PVJD01009781.1:0-59406 GCA_004026545.1 Mormoops blainvillei
GCCTGGAGGTTTGAAAGCATTTGCTACGTTTGCAAAGACCTTCCTTTGAAAGTGGGAAAAACGTTATGACATTTAAAACACTCATCATAAACTTTTTTTAATGTATTAGGAAAGTAAAAGGTCAAAGTCAATTTTGAAAACTTATCTTTTCAACCCAGAAATTTAGTTTTAAAAACTTGGAAAGGGCTTGCTTCATTTTCAGAAGTAACCGTCTCTGGGTCAACAATGCCCTAGTGTCATTACATGGTTTTAAAACACAACTGCATCTAACACATCCATAGGCTGGTGTGTTTTCCACTCTACGTCTACAGAAGGAGGAGAGAAAAATGATAAAAAGTGGCTTAGTAAAACAGACACTTGCCTTATTCTGAAAGACGTAACAGTCTGGTAACTCTCGGGAAAGAATCGTCTGTAGGTCAATGCCTTTGAGATGAAAGGAGATTTCAACTTGCAAGAGCCTGAATAAAAAATAATACAAGGTATATACTGTCAGAATCTCACTATCTACTCTCCCTTCCTCATCCCTGTCTTCTGGGAAATGAGACTTAAAATCTTATTTACCTATAAAATTCCAGTCTGAAGAACGATGAGTTCTGCCAGTCTGGAGGGCTCTTGGAGAGGGTCTGGAGGTCTAAGTGGAGACAGTCTAGGCCAATGAAGCACAACATTGTTTCAGGCAAGAATCAGACACGAAAACCGGTGGGCTGAAGTGTGATGAGGGCAGGACACTTCCAAAGAATCTCCCCACAAAATACTTATGAATTGCAACAGGAAGACCGGTAACTGTACAGTGGAGAAGTTAGCAGGTAGCAGCACCCCCCCAAGTGATCACAGTTAACATCCCCAGTAATGAGATGAAGAGACATCATATACTCCCTGAAATAATGGACTGCTTGTGCAGTATTCCCGCCAAAATGCACAATCCCAATGTAAGTCATAAAGAAACAGAAAAGCTCAAAGTGAGAGACATTTTACTCTTTAAAAGTGTCAAGGTCATAAATCTAAAACCCAAACAAAACAAAAAAACAACAACAACCATCCAAGGTTGCTCTAGATTAAAGGAGACTGAAGAGGCACAGTGATATGTGGTCATGGACCAAGGAGGCTGAGGTCAGGAGGGGAGTTTTCTTGTGCTATAGAGAACATTAGGACAATTAATGAAATGTGAATAGAGTTTCTAGATTATAGTATGGTACCAATGTTTATTTGCACTTTCGAGCACTATATAGTGGATATGTGGGAGACCATTCTTGGGAAGCGCACACTGGAGTATTTACAGGTAAAACAACAACACATCAGCCTCTTATTCTCATACACTGCAGAGGGAATATTTAAACACAGGAAAGCTGATAAAGCCAATGTGGTAAAATGTTAGCATTTGGTAAATCTAGATGACAGGTATACAAGGAAATCTTTGTGCTACTTTGCAACTTTTCTGTGTTGTCTGAAATGTTTTCAAAATAAAGAGAAAGCAAAGGAACTTAGGTTGTACTCAAATAAAAACAAATTATAACCTCTGAACTATAAAAGAATGATTCCAAGGGCCTCACATAAAAATTCATCTCATTACTGTGCAGCCCCAGCACCTTGGCAGGAACCTGAGGAGGTCTAGAGCCAGCAGACGCCTTTCCGGGTCATGGAACCCTCACAGACAGACAGACTAGCTGCCTCTTCTTCAGGCTGCAGCTGCCTTTATCCTCATGGGAACACCAGGGCCTGGGTCTCGGCAGGTGCTTCAGGATCTCGGGACACTCAATGGCTAATTCTTTAAGAGTCTTCTCCCACAACTGCAATTCTTTATTTGCTTATCTATGCCCTCAACTAGAGGAGAAGATCTTTGCAAGCAAGAGCACAATGTGCTGGGTGGTTAACTCATTACCTAGTAGGTGGCTGACACCCCAAATATGTCCCAATATACAGGACACACTTATATTTTGTGAAAAATTAGTTTTCCTGTGCCAAAAACACAGATATCAGCTGAATGGACAACATAACAGACATAATATTTAAGAAAAGCAGGTGCCAGGGTTGGGGGATGCCTCCCTGTGTTTGGCAAATAGACTATTAATCTCAAGAAACAATGTAACATTGGTTTTCTTATCTGGATCTTGATTAATATGGTGAGGGCAGTTAATCAAAAGAAACTTGATCTCCACAGGAAAAGACTGATGATGATAAAAATAGCAAAAAAATATATATCAGGCACTGTGCTAGGGGCTTTATATGTTCTCTCATTTAATGCATCATCCTATTTAATTCCCAAAGCAACCTTGTAAGATAGGGACTGTTGCTGCCATTTTACAGATGGACAAACTAAAAAACAGAGAGGTCAAGAGACTTCTTCAAGGGCACACAGCTAGCTGGAGGCAAACCAGCATTTAAATCCCCATGTGTTCAGTTCCTGAGCCTGAGCTCTTCACCAGCAGGCTGATGAGGCTGACCTGTGAGTACCTATTTCCAAAGAACATCAAAAGACCCGGGTTCCCTCCCCAAATCATTCATTTACTCAATACATATTTGCTGAAAGCCTTTATGGGGCAGCCATTGCGCTAGGCACCGAAGGTAAAGCAATGAATAACACAGACAACTTCTGTGTGGAGCTCTCATGGAGAAGATAAACCAAGAGTGAAAAATACACACCAGATGATTTCACAGTGTGAGAAGAACTGCTAAGACAGAGCGAAGCGATGGAGGATAACTGGGCGGAGTGGCCCTACCTTAGGAGAAGTGGCTGGGGAAGGGCTCTGAAGTGCTGGGGTCATTTAAATGGACAACTGTGGGAGGAAAGAGAAACAGCCTTGTATAGATCCAGGGGGAGGGCTCTGGGTAGAACAAAGGCAAGCACTAAGTTTCCCAGACGAGAAAGAGCTTGGCTTGTTCAACAAAACGAGGATGTTAGGACAGGGAAAGGGCGACAGGTATGAGGGGCTTTGGAGAGGCAGGCTGATGGCCAGCTCTTGTAGGGACTTGTGAGTTTTATTCCAAATGAAATGGGAAGTCACTCATGTGATTTAAACCAGGGAGTGATAAGACCCAATTTACATCATATCTTCCTAACTGCTGTGGGTCAGGACAGGGGATAGAAGAGGCAAGGCTTGAAACGGGGAGAATGTCCCAAACAAGAGATGATGCTGGCTTAGACCACAGAAATGACAATGGAAATGAAGGTCAAGTTTGGACCCTGGGCAACTGTGGTATTACAGCATGATATGAAACTATTGGTATCGTTTTCTGAAATGGGGAAAACTAAAATACATGTTGCGCCAGGGGTAGAGAATGGGGGAGGCTTGAAATGGTGTGCATTGGACAAAACATGTTTGAAATTCCTGTTAGAGCCACACTGGGGTTGTCAAGTAACCAATCAAATACAAGAATTCAGAACTCAGCGGGGATTCAGCTCAGAAATGTAAATTTGGGTGAGAGGACAGGGGCAGCATGACTCTCAGAACCTGTGTGGCCTCACCTCTGCTGTTTGCTTGTTTGTGTGTTTGTTTGGTAACGCTAGGGAAGCTGTGCCGGGATCTCTGAAGGTGTGGTGGCAAGGTGAGCGTGTTCTGCTCTGGCCAGCTTCTCCAGGCAGCATCAGCCGCTGGGGCGGGAGGGCACAGGTATGGATGGAAGAGCCTCATGATGGATGGGAAGGCCCCGATGAAAAGAGAGACAACAGCTTTCTAAGGGAGTGGCCCTGATGGACAGAGGTCTCTAAGCGGGTTACGGCGGCACTGAAGGCAGGTGGTGATGGACCGGGTGGCGTCGGTAAAGGAGGGGTCTCTGCGAAGACAAAGGTCCTGGGCAGGAGCGGTGAGCCGGTGCTTCCCAAGGTTACCATGCAGAAGAGGCATTTACGGATCTTGTTAAGATGCAAATCTGGATGCAATAGCTCTGGGGTGGCGCCTGAGATTCTATGTTTTTCACGAGCAACCAGGTGATGCCCAGGTTGCTGGGCTTCAAGTAGCAAAGACCTACTGTCATTAAATCATTACAGTGACCTTGATTTAGTCACCCTGCTGGACTGAGCACCAGTTTCCTCAATGCAAAATGAAGGCCCAACTGATGATATTTAAGGTCCTTCTACCTCTAATATTCTTATTCTAAGGTGAAGTAAAAGAGAAAAACCAAAAACAAAAAAAACAAAACAAAACCCCATTTAAACTAAACTAAATTAAAATCACTCTATTCTGAAAGAAGTAACACGTTCAACATCTATGTGCTAAATATTATCCTAGGTACTTTTCTCTTGTATTTTATTCATTATAAGATGTTTAATTTTTCACTTTTAAACATCTCTAAAACAGATAAATCTTTTAAAATATTGATGGCACCTTAGATTTAGAGAAATATGACAGCATTTATGAGTTGATTTTACACTATGTGTGAAATTTGCGTTATAAAAGCCTATTTGGTTAGTCAAGTTCTATAACCGTAATCACAGAGGGACACTTTATCAAAGACATATTCAGAACTGTCTGAAGTCTGGCTGACCTAGTGCTAGAGTCACTGCTAATGAGGACACCAAGAACCTGGGGGTAGCCAAGCCTAAGAACTGAGACTTTCTAAAAGGATGGCAAACGCCCTAAATTAAAACATCAAACCTCAAACAGAACAAACTAGTATTAGAGTAGCAGGCTCATCACTCAAATGAATCTCATTGACAGAACAGAATACTCCAGTCAATGAAATAGCAATCCTCTTGGAGACAAATGGAGGGTGGATTACATATGTCTTTTTAAAAAGCTGGAAGAAAAATGAACTGGTCATAATGCCTCATGCTGCGAAAGGCGAACATAAGAAATTTAAAATCCATGTTACAGAAAATGAAACACTATATTAGAATAATAGCTATTTAAATATTTTCTTTAAATGTTTAAACAGGATTTGTAACAGTCTCCCAAGTAAGGCTGAACTGTAAAGTCACAGATCTAGAGGCAGGACTAGAGAGATAGGGCCACAGTATGAATTAAAGGAACCCCTCAACTCAAACTGCACAGTCGTGTAACTGAATATTAACCTGCTGAGAAAGTGGGCATGCAGGCAGATCTCTGCCATTTAGCCCACTGAAGGATAATTCTCTTAATAGGAAAGATAATGTAAATTCATGAACTAGAACAGCTTCTGCCACTTAAGTGACCTGTTGTATTGTCAAGACACCTTAAAAACAGATCATAGTGTCCTATGGTCAAATGAATGGTGTGATACTCTCATCTGAATAAAACCTCTCCACATTTAAACTGTTACTAGGGTCTCTACTCCTAAACTGCTACCTACTTGAGAATCTGTGACTGATTAATCTTTACAACCACAGTATAGTCATGCACAGATTACCACGGGGTTAGGTTCTGAGAAATATCTTAGGTGATTTCATTGTTGTGTGAACAGCACAGGGTGCACTTAACACAAACCTAGTTGGTATAGCCTGCCACGTATAGGCTCTGTGGTGTAGCTCACTGCTCTGTAGAAGAGGAAAATAATTTTTCCTCTACCCTTCCATGTTCTTGGCTGAGACATCCCTGTAATAACAGAGTAACAAGACAAAAACAAACAAAAGTTTAATAACATGTATACCTGCTGTTTACAGAGACCCAGGAAACCTGAAGGTACCACCTTAAATACCATCTTCAGCTGAAGACCAAGATGTCGGAGGCAGACATAGTCAGTTACGGGAGGTTACCAGGAAAGTACAATATACAAAAGTAAGATTGTAAAGCAGATTTAAATCTTTGTCTTCTGCATTGATAGGAGTCTCTAGAGATGTGGTCATCCCCCTCTTGCTGGTACAGCTAGGGAAACACCCTTACAAATGGAGATGTCCCTTACAAATGTAAATGTCTTTTACAACCGGTAACTTCTAGGGTTTTCAGAGCTTCTTCCATGTTTGCTGTTTCTTAAATTAACCAGCCTAAAATAATCCTTATGCTAAATAGACATATTTTGGGGTCAAATTGTCACCCCAGTTCCTAGGCTACAAAGCTGTGTCATGTTACTACACTGAATATTGTAGGCAATTGTAATAAAATGGTATTTGCGTAAAGCATTGCATGACGATGTCACTATGCAATAGGAATTTTTCAGTTCCATTATAATCTTATGAACCCACCGTGGTATATGCGGTCTGTCACGGCTGACAGTTATGCAGCACAGGGCGACACAAACAGTGAGTGCCTTGGGCATGGTGGGTATACACCAGAGATTTACTAAATGAAGGATAAAACTCCCAGAGTCTTAAGTCCAACACTGCATTTACATAAAGCCTTCTTTTAAATTCTTAACGGAAAGGCATAAAACAATCATGCCTGTTAAGATGTTAACTTTTTGCCAGGCAATATCCAAAAAGAAGAAGTGAGTTACTAATCACAATCTGCCTTTGAAGAGCATTAATATATTTTGCAAATAATAAAAACAGGAGTACGAAGCATTTTAACACACACTGTTTCCTTTAATAAATACAGGTTCTTTTTTTTTTTCTTTTTTGCAAAAGCCTAATCCTCCTCTCATGGAGGAGGTGAGACAGGAGAGTGAGAAGCTAGGAAAGTTCCTTGGTGGGTGGAATGGGGAAACTGAGACAGATGGCTGAACACAATGGAGGGTCAATTTACAGCCAGGTACAGATGGTCACTAGGGGTAAGGCCCCCATTTCCTTGACCAGGGGGTGAACCTGGAAAAATAAGAACCCCACCCTCAGGGTGATCTCTTCTCCCCTGGCCTTTCCTCTCTAGAGATAACATCTAGGCACCAGAACCAACTGCGATGCCTAAATACCTCCTGCCTTGTCACTGGCCAATCAGTGGAGACCACGACCCTGAAAGGAGGACTGATGAATATTCAGCTGAAACCCTCCCCTGAGACCTGCCCTAAGATTCCCACCTGCAAGAAAGAGACAAAAGCCCAAGACAAAGGACCCAGTGCGCATGCTCTCCCTCTGGGAGCACCCCGCCACTCCCTTTCCCTCTCTCGTTCCCACACAGGCACAGCATCTCCTAAACTCTCAGGGACCCTGAGACCTGCAGCCGAGGGAGCAATGGGCAGCAGCAGCTTGCCCAGGCTAAACACTGGGACCTGTCCCCCAAAGCCCCTTTTCTCTGACTTCCCAGTGAGCTAGGGCAGCCCAGCCTGGGCTCTCCTGTCGCTTCCTCTATGCTGAGGCCTTCCTTGTTTCACTGTCCCCAGCTTTTAAAATAAATGGATCCTCATAGTCACCTAGAGTCATGTTGTGAAATCTTTCCTACACGAAGTCGAGCACCCACACACTACAGCTGGCCCTGGGCAGACCTGCTCAAGGCCAGGTTCCCTGTTCAGTAAAGAGGGACAAACCAAAATAAACAGGAAACACCTGGGCATTTACCCCAAAACCAACAACCTTGAGTTGCACCTAAGAGACCCACAGATTTCCCGGTCTATTACTATAGACCTGCAGTTTCCTGAGCCAAATCCTTTGTAGGCAAATGTTCAAGTGACAGCTTCAAATAGGTTAGCGGTCACAGAAACAAAATTAAAGTTGTTCCATTTGCCAGCACATGAGGACATTTTTGCTCTTACCACAGAAGATGAAAAAGGCATATAATGAAATGATCCATTCATTACCTGTTTCAATGTTGCTGTCAATATTCAGGGTCTCATTAGAAGGAAACATGGTCCCTTTCTTGTAATGCTGCTTACAGACTTTTAAGCCAATTCTATTTTCTTCATTTTCTCCATAACTTAGGGTCCCCAGGGATATGTTCTTTAGACGATGATACTATTAAAAGTAGTTAAATAAAAACACTTAGGAGCTTCCAAGAGTTTCACCAGAAGTTATGGCATATGAAATACATTTTAGCTATTTTTTTATGGTTTGTGTCATATCACTCAGTAGAACTCCCTGATGTAAAACACCAGGAGGTAGTTTTCCCAGGCTGGGCAGAAACACACCACCTCACAGGATTCAAAACTAAAGCAAACATACCGACAGACTCCCGCCTCAGTCAGAGCCAAAGTCGGGTCCTGCCTACCTCTCTGACCCAACAGCAGACGTCTGACCCTCAGGGCCGCCTCCACCTCCTGTAGCCACACTGGCCTCGGGGCAGTTCCCGGAGCTTCCCGGACACACTCCTGCCTGTGGCCTTGGCTGTTCACTATGCCTAGAACCCCAGGTTTTCTATCTGCTAGGGTTCCCTTACTGGGCAATGAAAATTGCAAATATCCATCACCAGTGCTCAGGCACCACCAGGCTCCCCCAAGGTCCTCCCTGCTTTATCCCATCGCAGCCATCACTTTCTGACATGCCAGTGACGACCCAGCCCTTCCGCACCCCTCAGCCTACGTTAACACTCACGTGAGCAGGACTTCACCCACCACCTACCTGCGCCAACGGGGCCTTACTGGCCCCCATCTTCATTAACATGACTTCGTTAGTCCCAGAAACATTTGCCAAGAAACACGAAAGTTGCAAATAACTATACTGTTTATTTCAGGAGCATCCAGAAAAATCATTTAAAGAGTCAATTTGAAGATTTAGTCTAACAACCCTAAGACTCTTTGAAACCAACACCCCCCAACCCTCAACTGTCTATCCCGACCAACCCTGCACTGTTATATCATCAGCTTTACCCATCGAGCTCCCACACATTGAAAGACAACCCTTCTTCCTTAAATCAGACTTCAGAATCTATGTCAGGACTTTGCCCCTTTCACCCAGTGCATGACTGAGAATGGTCAAGACAGCACCTCCCTCACTGCTATAAGAAATAGGCTCAGTTTTTATTATCAATGTATTTTTTTGGTGGTGTTTTCAGGAAGCCAGCACTTAATACTGTACATTTCACTTCTTTTCATTTGCCTGACTCTCCCCTCTAGAATTAAGTTCTACAAGAACAGGGTTTTGTCTTTTATTCATGCTGCATTCTCAATGTCTAGAAAAGTACCTAACACATACTACATACCCAAATATTTATTGAATGGATGAATGAATGAGAAATACAGAAAGAATAAGAATAACAATTTCTCTCCCCTAAATGCTTTCTTCAGACCTACCAATCTGGTTTCTCAATACCTCCCTAGACACAACCACATCATATCTTGCTCCATATTCTTAAGATTCAGCCAGGCTTATTTATGCTGAGATAGTAAAGTTGAGATCCTAGAATCTCAGTTTTGGTATTTCATCCATCAAACCTTCTGAGATTATAACTCTGCTCCTGACCATTTGATCTGGGGTAATCTCCCAAAAGTAGTGGGTGGGATGGGATAAATAAAAATGTAAATATTAATGAAAATTTTTAAATACACAAGATCTATTGTGTGGAAATGCAGCTATAGAAATAGCAATAAACATTTCTTGGCAGACTATGCAAGTTTTAATAAAAATATTTTAATATACACGACATTTTCTTTTTCGCTAAGAAAACAAGGTCAAGTATCACTATATTCTTCAAATACAGGGCATTCACAACAAAAACTTGCCTGATTAAGAGCATAAAATATGCTCTCATAGGCGTCCTCTTGAGTATATATACTGCAGCTGTAATTTTCTTCGTCTTCGCCAGAATATCCTTTCAGAAACAAGTACTTAAAAGCGACAGTGTTTTCTTCCTTGAAAGCAACCACGAGCTGGTTACTTAAACCAAAACGAACAAGCTAGAAAAGAAAATCAAAAAGATGTCTATTAACTTTACCATTTAAATGCCTTCTTGCCCTGGCTGGTGTGGCTCAGTTGGCTGGGCATCACCCCACAACCTGAAAGGCCCTGGGTTTGACTCTCGGTCAGGGCACAGGCCCAGGTTGCCGGTTTGGTCCCAGTCAGGGCGTATACAAATGGCAGCCGACAGATGTTTCTCTCTCCCATCGATATTTCTCTCCCTCTTTCTCCCTCCCTTCCCTTCTCTAAAATACATAAGCACGTCCTCAGGTGAGGATTTTCAAAACAATTAATTAATTAATTAATTAAATGCCTTCTTATCATCATCAGTTCTTACTTTTAAACATCAGCAAGAAATATCTCACTGCTTTGGTTTTAATAATCACATCGACATTAAAATACAAGTCCCAAAGAAGAATAAACTAATTAAGGTAAATGAACGCTTCTACACAGCATAAAATTAGAAGAAATTATCACTCTCGATGACTAACTGCCCTGCTGGTCTTTACGAAGGAGAAGAAGAAAAAAGAAATCCAATCAGTTAAGTCTGAATCTATTTTTCTTATACTTGGATTTCAAATTAATTGTTTTAAAAACTGGTGTAATTAGTAAAGTAATAATTCATGTTTTATTGATTTAACATTCAGAAATTATAATTATTTTTAAAATCACAACTATGTTTTGCACGTGGCTTTTAAGAATGCTTTTGAAAAGTGACCTATATAAACTTACTCCAGTTAAGAGCAGATAGTTGTCAAAGGAATTCAATCACTCCAGCTCTGCAAGAACTCTTCTATAAGATTTATACCTAAAAGTTCCCTCTCCAAGATCTACAGCATCAAAGCACCAGAAAGAATAGCACGGCTCCACTTTACCTCTATAATGTTAATACCATTCATTGTCATCCAACACCTGCCTTCTGGTGATACCACTCCCACTTCCTCCCCCTTATATTATATACCCCAGCGCAAGGTTAGGCACTAAGGGCTCTCTCCATCAGGAGTGGAAGTATTTCTTTCACCCCAAATTTGTTTTCTTGGAATCTAATAAGTGGGGAAAATTAGCAAGCACTAAAGGTTTATGAAAAAAAAAACCCAGGAATTACACACAGCTACACACACAAACCTCTTTTTCTCAATCACTCTTTCACATGCACGCTCACCCTCATTCACACACTGTCACACACACACACACACTTTCTCATGTATATGCACTTACACACACTCTGTCACACACACTCTCACACATCTGCACAAACAAGGAGACCCTCCCTCTCCCCCTTTCATTCTCTCTCCCTTCCCCTTACACACACACACACACACACACACTAAAAAGTCCTGGCCACATATTTTTTACCATCTCCCCACTTCATTTTCTCATCTGCTTTATAAGGCAAGGGGAGTTTAGAAAATTTGCCCGATATTCTCACTCTGCTAAGTCATCAAAACAATATGGAACTCTGTTTCATCAGTGTGAAATTAGCATGTTCAAAATAGATAACTTTGACATTTTTGTTATTTGCTGCCATTCCATGGTTCAATATGATACACTGCATGGTACTAAACAAGACGTCAACCAATGAACCTTTCATATGAAACAAATGTTAATATGCTCACATACTGACAAAAATTACTTTTAGCCTTCTCGTCTGACTTTTTTAAAAGGCTAAATAATTAATAATAACAGCTACCATTCTACTGCAGGTACTTCACTAACTGCTTTACATGCATTCCTTCATTTGCTAACATAACAGCCCTATGAAAATGTTACAACTGTTTATCCCCATTTTACCAATGTAGGAACTGAAATTTAGCCTCATTAAATTGCCCTGTCTCAAAACTATTTACAATGAAAGCCAAGCCTAACTCCAAAGTCATTTTTACTGTGCTACACTATTTCCTTCTGCTGAAAATTTTGTCTTTGGGGTTCTTCATGCAGAAAAGAATTAGATGCTACCTTTCCAGAATCGCAGCTATTGTTTGAGGATGTTCACAGATGATACTCATTAGCACCTGAGCCTCACCAGGTCACATTCCTCAAATACCAAGTCAAAGTACTGAGCCATTGCTAAAACCCAGCTGTTTTAAGGAAAATGTCAAGATAAGAAGTCCCACAGCATCCAACCTGTGCTGAAAGTCAAGCAACAGAAGCTGAAGTCCTTGCAAGCATGTGATGTTTGTCAACGGTGCCTGTAGGAGGTGGCAGAAAAGTCCTGTTGCATTTGGAAGACTATAAAAGGGAACCAGAGAACCGATATTCGGTTTTGATTAAACTCCTGACACACAAATGAAAATGAAACTGGTATACATACAGGGATGAACTTCGCTACATAGCTACTCTATGCTACACTGGGGTACAATGTGGGCAAGACCAGCCCTGCATGGTGTTGAATAACCACTCTTATCTACTGAGTGCCAGGCACTGTGCCTAAAATTTGTAACTTTTGTTTTTCATTTAATTCCCCAATGCCCTATGAGGGAGATATGACACTGGGATCCACAAGGAGGGGATATTTTTCTTTTTCCCCAACTAGTATGTATTCAGGAACTGGAATAGTGCCCACCACAATGTCAGAGTCAAGTACTGAATTCAATGATGCATATAATCTCATTTCATACATGTGTAAACTGAAGTCACATAGCATACACAGGTTGGAACTCCTAGAAATGTCAGAGTGAGGATCCAAACAGGTCTGTTTAGCTCACCTGTTCATTCTCTTGGTCACTTGGTTACACAACCTCACAAACTGAAACATTGTCAACTTAACTCTAGAAGTAGTGATAGAAGGCCATTTCCTCCCATGCTCAAGTAAAACAAAAAAACATGCACTCAAAAATCTGAAGGGAGGTGGATATCTTGACCAGGAACATGGCTCACAATTTGCTGATATTTTAAGCCACCATCCTATTTAAACTCAAAGCTCATCAACTCCACTTTGGGAATGAGAGAACTGGAGGCGTGATCCTGTTTGGAACCATACCCATCTGGCATCAGGAACAAGATATTTCCTCCATTCTACTGTCCATTGAACAAGCCAAGGTCCTCCTGCTTAGCCTAGCATTGGGTAAGGGTTGGGATTTTCAAAGCATGTCTCAGTAAAAGAGAAAAACCCTGAAGAGGAGACTGTGAGGTCTCCTTCCTGCTATGGCAGAACCAAATACCCCCTATAGAGCAAGAGTAAGGAGATGACAGGATTGGCCAAAAAAGTTTATTTTTAAAAATGAGTTGACAGAAAAATGCATTTTAGCCCCACTGACTAGATCTTAAGGTTTGCTGAGCATATGATATAAGACAGAAATATAATTACCCAATAAAGTGTAGCCTGGCAAAGGTTGTGAATTTAAGAATTAAATGAGTATGAAATCAATCAGTGTAGGAGAAAATATTCTGTACCAGGTAAAAACAAGATACCACTTTAATGACGCACAAAGAATATGGGAGGGAAAGACTAGAACTAGCAAAAGAATGTAGGCATCTCTCTCAAGATTATAAACGACTGCAGCATGAAAGTAAGAATGTCTAAAAAAAATTTCCTCCTCATCAACCCTGATAAAATGCTATCCAGCCCACTAGAATTGAGGGCAGAGTGGTAAGAGACTGAAAAAGAGGAGGAGGGAAAAATGGGGCTTAAAGAAAGAACATGTGTTCAAGAAATCTACTTCAATTAGATATCACCCACGTAGCAAGCCGTATTAGAATGATCCTACAGGCAAACGAAAGTTTAATCACCCTTCTCAATTTTGTCAGGGGAAAACAGGGTACACCTGCACCAAAAGTGAATTATCAAATCCAAGAAATATTTTATTAAAAGTGAAATTAGTGAGGGGGACCAGAGGTAATAGTGTGCTAAGGAAAACCGTGTGCTGAGTGGTTCGGGGAGGATGGTAGGGAAGACAGACTTCAAACAGTGCCTACGAGATGAGCCCTGGCTGGTGTGACTCAGTTGGTTGGGGCATCATCTCATACACCAAAAAGTTGAGAGTTCAATTCCTGGTCAGGGCCCACACCTAGGCTGCAGGTTCAGTCCCTGGTCAGAACACGTATGGGAGGCAACCAGCTGATGTTTCTCACATCAATGTTTCTCTCTCTCTTAAATCAATGAACACATTTTTTTTTAAATAGTGCCTGCAAGATGAGGGAGATAAAAGAATCCCTCTGGACTTGGAGGAAGAAACAGAGCAGGAATTACTGAATGGGGCCATCTGGCTGGGATTCAGGGGTGAAATAATAGATGAAAACTGGCTGTGAAGGGAAGTTGAAGGAGGCTGTGGAAATCGTGAATACTGGGCTATAGAGTCATGAGTTTCTTCTGTGGGAAATAGGGTCCTACAAAAGTTTCTGAGCAGGACAGTGACACAGTGAAGGCAGCCTAAGAAAAATTATTCTGATAGTAACATTGAATAGACTGGTATGTATGTGGGTAAGAAAGGTAGGCATATGATAAGGACTAGCAGTAGCCTAGTTAACTTATCAATATTCTTAGACTGAAAATTCTGAGGACCTATATTTAGAATAGAAACAATATGAGAATAAAAGTGTGGACTTCAGATCCAGGCTGGTGGGGTTCCAATGCTGGCTCTGCCACTTGCTAACTGAATGGTCATAAGCAAAGTACTTAACTCTTTGGCCCAGGTTCTTTATCCATGACAGGGAGTAATAAATGAACCTACCTCACAGATTTGCAGGAAGGATGAAATTGAGTGAACATACACAAAGCCCTTATTGTGCCTGGCACATGGTAAACGCTATGCCATGTATTAGGTTAGCTGTCCAAAGCAGTAACATATCCACAACTGGATGAACAATAGAACGCATAGCATACACGGTGTTTCATAGATATTTTTAATCAACTAATGAGATAAAAGTCTCTGCTAGAAAGAAGGTAGTGAGTATGGCAAAGTAGATGCAGTTTTGAAGGAAGAATCCAGGGGATTTAGTAGATATTAGGACAAAGGAGACAAGTCAAGGATGGTGATGGTATTTTATGCCTGGATAAGCTAGAATTTTAGTAACATTATTAGATCAAAACATGGAAATGAAAGCTAGTTTGGCAAGAGAAGAAATTGGGAAGCAATTAAAATTAACCAAATGACAAAAGGCGGTATTGCTAATTTCTCCTCTTTTCAAGTAATACTAACAATGTGCCTACTTTATAGATAGCCAAAATTAAAACTTCAAAACTAAGAATTAAAATGAAAAAATAGAAAAGAAGAAAAAATCTAAGCATATACATTAACCATCTCAACCTTGTTGCTTTCTTTGAAGTAACTTGGTGACCCTAAAACTTGTTGAGCTGGTATATGTCACATAATGAACAGACCTCTTTATGAACGTCGAATAAAGATGCAACTTCAGTTATGGCAGAAATCTCCTCTTGATTCTAAAACTACATGGAGGTGTTTTTAGAAAGGTATTTATTTGGGGGTTCCAGAAATAACAACTTTACAAACACTTTTTACATTGATAACAGAACGATTACTTGCCAATGGCACCAAAAACCTCAAATCAGTCCTGTTTTTAAAAGAACATGTGTTTCAAATGTAGTTACCCAGAGAGACACCTCCCTGAAAGCGGTTCCATACCACAGGCCCCAAAACTAGATGACAATGTTGATGGCTGTTGTGATACTGGCGATGAAGGGCTCAACAATATGGACTTAAACAAAAGGTCTCAGTGTAGTGTTTCTACGCTCCTTAGAATGCCAGGGGTTAGCACCTACTCAGAGCACTCAGCCACTGAAAGAAGGGAAACCTCGCATTCTCTAAGTCTTTAAAGTCAAAACAGTCAAGAATGCAAATTTCAAAAGTGTATTTAAGTAGGATCTATTTGGATGAAGATGAGAGCTTTTAGGAACAGAAATCACTTTGGACTGAGCAGCCTTCATCAGGCTATGTGCCTCATTCAGTTATAGAAACCTGGACCCTGAAATAGAGATCTACCATTAATCTAGATTTAAGAACCAGGAGCCCTGGTTGGGGTAGCTCAGCAGACTGGGTGCCGGCCTGCAAACCAAAGGGTTGCTGGTTTGATTCCCAGTCAGGGCACATGTCTGGATTGTGGACCAGGTCCCCAGTAGGAGGCACACAAGAGGCAACCACACGTTGATGTTTCTTTCCCTCTCTTTCTCCCTCCCTTCTCCTCTCTCTAAAAATAAATAAATATTTTTTAAAATAAAAAAACAGAAGTTTAAAAAATAAAAAAAGAATCTGTAGAAACAGGGCATCATAATCCCTTACAAAAAAAAACAAGGTTGCCATCTAAAATGCACTTCAATCTACCCTCTACCTTCCAGAGTCAACATAATTTTACAGTTTTATGAACTTGAGTGTGGACTTCCCGGAACAAAAGCCAAGTGGCAGAACATGTCAAAACAGTTTTATCTTGGGGTAAGGAGAAAAAAGAAAACAAGAAAACAGACTAACTCATAATATAAAGTACCTGTGCGGTGACCATGACTATCTTCAAAATCTGCAGACCCAGCTTCCACGGAATTTGGTGCCTGGCTCGGTATTTTTCACAGGGGTTCATGAAGTAGAACTTCAGGTCTTCCCTCAGACATTCTTCTTTCACGTCAGAATCAAGACGAGCCATTACACTGCTGCAACAGATGATCAATTTTTAAGTACGCAGAACCGCGTGTTCACCAGGAAGCTCCTACATTATACTTGGCGTTCACATGCTTTACTCATTCTCACAAGAGAAACTTTCTCTGCAACCAGTAAACTTGTCTTCTCTTTAGGAATCTGAAAATTTGTCAGGACCCTCTATTCTTTTCCTTTCCGTATAGCTCCTCATCTTGTACAAAATGGTCATTTTCAAAAATTATAAAAATAAAATTTTATTTGCAAAACTTACCCACTCCTACATTTTAACATGTAGCATTCACCTGTCACTGGAGTATCAACAAAAACTAGAATGGGATACTTTCAGATCCCAAGAGTGAAAGCACAGAAATTTAGTATAGACTAAAGAAATTAAATTCTTATAGAAATACAGAATCTTTGTTCTATAACTTTGTACTGAAAGAAGGATTATGTCCCCCTTTATTGATAACATATTATAAGATCTTAAAATATAAATATCTTTAAAAAGTTAAAATAGCATCTCTGCATTTATGCCTAGTCAGATCTCTGTGTCACCTTACCTTAGTAAAATTTGCTTTTACTATCTCCAGAGCTCTGGTCTCAGGAGTGGGCATATGGCTCAAGTTAGGTAAAAAAAAAACCAGTGATATGTGGTCACAGGACAATGGTTATCACTGATGGGAGAGATGTGGACTTTCCACTAAGTAGCCCCCAAAGTGGGGTTTGCAAAACAAAAACCTGAACTCTATTAATAATGAATATACCATAACATATAGAAGAATAGTGGCATATAGCAGCATATAATTTCTAAACATACACACATTGTGGATATATGCTTAACTTTCATTGTTGGACACATAATCAACACAGTGTAGAGACCATAGACACAAAGTACAGGCTGTGAATCTTAAGTTCTTGGAAGCCATCTTGCCATCACAGGAGGGCACGCCAGAGAGTGGAGCTAAAATAGAAGAACAGACAACAGACAGACAATAGACCTAATGACAATGTTTGAGTTTCTGGAGCCAGTTGTATCTAAAGCCATCATCCCAAGACTTTCAATTTGAGCTAATAAATGCCCTTTGGGATTTAAGCCAGTTTGAATTAGAGTTCTGTTTCTTACACCAAGGAGTATCTGGATGGTAAATTAAATGAATAAATTCTATTATGTTCAGCCAATCAGTCAAGCCACTCATTTCTAGGGAAGTTTTTATAATTGGGGGTCATTCTTGGGAATCTTTTCACTTGAAATGTCTAACTGACATATTTTTTATTGACTTATGATCTATATTATCTACCTTGACTAATAAATTTAAAAGATTCCCAAAGGGGAAAGACTATACTAAGACTTATTTTAAGACTTTTTAAGAGTTATATGCAGTTGTTAATAATTTTCTACTTTTAGATAGATTTTTAGACCTCTTATTTCCAGAATTAGTAGGCTAGATTATTCAGAATTTTCCTGCTGGGAAGGAAGGAAGGAAGGAAGGAAGGAAGGAAGGAAGGAAGGAAGGAAGGAAGGAAGGGAGAAAGATGCTAGATAAAATGCATCTTTTGTAGGAGAAGTGGAGGAAGTATCTTGTAAAAGAAAAACAGCAAAATGGAGTTGATATTGTCAGGAGAACAGTCTAAAAAGAAGCTGGGAGGCCTCCAGAAGTTGAATTAATAGACCTCACCTCATGTGAAACTGAACTTTTGAACTTGGCTAAAACTAAATGGCTACTTCCTGATATAGTTCTTGGAACAGGCTGATTCCCTGAATTCTCTATTAAGAAATAAATTTTTCACCTAACAAAAGACGTAAGAAATTAATCACATAAAACATATTGCAGGTCCTCCTATGAGCACCAACCACAGCTCTTTCAAAGCAGCTTGTGTAACTCCTTTAGAAATTCCCCCTTTTCTGTCTTTAGAAATTCTGTCCCTTTCTTTCCCTGTGAGAACGCAGTTGGGTTTCTATCCAAATCTGTGTATCCTGGATTGCAATTTCTAAAAAATATCCCCTAATAAAGCTTTTGTCTGCCTTATAGTGTTTGGTCAAAATTGATTGACAAACTGTAAAGTACCGCAGAGTTAAAAGTAGACAAGTTCTGGGGATCTAAAACACAGTAAAGTAAATATAGGTAACAGTATTGTATTATAAACATCAAATTGGTTAAGTGCCTAGATCTTAATTATTCTCAGCACAGGAAAGAAATTATATTTATGGGACATGATAGAGGGGCTAACTATTACCACACTAGTAATCATATTACAATACATAAATGTATTAAAACAACACATTGTACACCTTAAATTTACACAATGTTGTATGTCAAATATATTTCAGTTGAAAAAAGAACACTTGTAGTAAAGATGTTTCTAAGGATGCTTAAAAACTTAAAGAGGGCAAAGAACTACCAGGCCGATCTTGGGGAAACGTGGTGAAGGAGGAGCCCACGCCACTCAGGCACGCTTAGGTTTCAGTCCGTGGCCCCAGGAGAGGGGGATAAAGGAGCCACGACTTAAAGCCCAAAGCCCATCCAAGATATAAAAGAAGATCCCTCAGAAAAATAACCAGTACCCAAACTGCCTGGCCCCCAAAATGTAGAGGACTAACAGAGAAGACCAGAGTAGTTTTAAATCAAAGATAACAAAAAGGAAATTAAAAATATAGGCCCATCGTGAGAAATGATGGCCACAGCCCCGCCCCCTGAGCCCCAGGCCTAGTGAGCTAGAGAATGTCAAACCTCGAGCTTGCCTCGTTTGGGGAGGTCCAGACTGGGATTGCCCTCCATCTTCCAGCAAACACACAGACCTCTCCAGAGGTTCATCCTAGGGCCTGGGGTGCCTTAACAAATCACTTGTAGAACACATTTACCAGTAATAAAGCAAAGCCAAGCACACACGAAAACCACGAAAATAACACAAAACAGTCAACTTAAGAAACAGGGTCAAGCATACTGGAACCAGACACAGATGAGAAAACAATCACACTTACCTTATCGAAAGACAAATACAGGTAAACATATCTACTATGAGATAAACTTGGGAAAAACAAAAATATCATTTACCATAATGAGTATCATTTCAAAAGAATGAGAAGACTTTTTAATGTGTTTGCCCTGCACCTGTTCTAATTACCTCTTGATTCGATCTACCAGCTTACTAAACATTTACTGTCCTGGGCAGCTGCGCTGGGTGCTCGGGACACAAAGCTGAATAGGTTCCCTGAACTTGAGATGCTCACTGTCTAGGAGAAGACACAGATTTGTGAGTGTATATTCACAAATTAGCAAATAGCCTAGTGAAGGCTGTTTCATAAGTGTAAAAAGTATTGGGGAAGCAGAATCTTAACTCTGGGGAGAAGTGTTCACAGAGCCAAGGGGAAATCCCCTAACACAGTCATAATGCATGGAGTGGTGAGTGCTATGGGGACACCTGAGGAGGTGTGTTGAGGGAGGATTTCCAAAAAGAAGGTGGCATCTTAACTGCGCCTGAGAGCAACATCCTCCAACACTAACCTTCAGGTCCCTGAGAACATGGATCACTGCTTGTGTTAAATTATTTACACTACTGTACCCCTCTGGAAGTTTTTCACTTAGGTATTCACAGAGCAGTTGCAATACTTCTAGCACTGTGATGAGAAAAGAAAACTGAAACAGCTAGCATGAAAACCTTTCCCCTTTGACATACAGGAGCTACTAGGGGAAATATAGGATGGTGGTAGGCAAGTGTGATCAACTAATGATAGATATACAGAAAAAAATCATTTTATATGAATAATAAAGTTACATGATGAGACTGCTGTTTTTTCAATAAGTCTAACTTAAGTTTAGAAATAACATCTAAAGTTTGGAAGAAAAAGTAATGATGTTTTGGTTCAAAAATTCTAATATCTCAAGGAAAATGTAAATGTATAACCTTTCTAATCTTTCTTTTCTGATGGTTCTTTCTTGCTTCCCCTTCCCAATTTGTGGATTTGCTCTAGTTCCCCGGTAGGTGAAGGGTATTAAATATACATACACACAACCAGACATCTTACTCCCATAACAAAAATACAATGGTGAAAAAAATAGTGCAAGATGAAAAGAAGGAAATTTACTATGGGAGAGGGTGAGAGAGAGAGAGAGAGAGAGAGAGAGAGAAGACACAATATCATAGAACTAAAATATTCCTGCATTTGACTCATACTTACCCAACACCCTCTAGTGCTGAGCCCCAGACCAGGCTGGGTGTTTGGTACAGGAGCCTTGAGCTACAGTCAAGGAAGAAGTAAATCAGGAGGAACAACTGCAACTTTCATCATACATGAAGAAAATCACCAACAGGTTTAGAAAAGGACAGAGAGATGCTAACTTGTAACACAACTCGGGGGTGAGGGGAAGTGAAAGTGACTGCACCGTAAAAGCATTTAAGGAATAGAAACCAGTGAAAATCTAAATTACAGTGACCCATCAATTGCTGGGCAGTCATGCAAGTGAAATTGCAAGGAATAAATAAAAGCAACAATGAATCTTATGAATTATTTGTTTCACTAAACTATAGAAAATAAATGACCGGGATTTGTATAAGCTTGATACAAATATCAAAGGAAGAAAACACAGCATTTGTAAACACAAAAACAAGATCTGCAATAGAAAGAAAAGTCACTCACATGGTGGGCTACATAAAAGCTAGAGATGCTTGAATGGGAAAGTAAACAGGACTTACTAGCAAAGAAGCCTGAGCCTGGTCCTGTGGCGAGAAGTCGGGGGGAAAGCACATCAAAGCTGCGGTCCGTCATTAAGAAGCCTACTCTTTCTCCAAATAATCACAACTGTGTAATGTCAGCTACTTTTAAGGCTACCACATAACCAAGGACAATTCCATCTTTACCAAATCAACGACTGAAAGATCTCCGGAAGATTGAAGTTTTGGAAAAAGCAAAACCAGTTGCCAGTAATTCTTAGCCTCCCTGGGGTCATGAGCCCCTGAGAGAGGCTGTGAAGGCTCTTGGTCTTTGCCCTAGAAAAATGGACAAACCAGTTTCAATGATGGTACCTTGTTCCCATGGGCACAGTCCGCTTAGCAGCCCAGGCTGCTGTTGCTTTTCGGCTTGCATGACCCTTAACCCCAAAAAGAGATGTGAAAGTTTGTTTCCTACTGTTCTAGCCCTTCAACGTGGGGTGCACGCAAATAGGGCGTATGCGAGACCATTCACTGATACATGAGAAGAAAGAGTTAGGGCTGCTAACTGTATTAACCTAGCAAAGAGAAGATTTACAAATTTTAATATATGAATTATTACATATCACTTGGTCTCGCTTGGTCAGAATGCCAGATGGCTGCGTTTCACTTAGATAAAGAAGGCATCCTGGGGGAAGAGGGCATGTTCCTAACGTAGGGGGTTGATGGTGGTTCCCTCACTGTTTTTCAGCATATCCCTACCACTTAGGGTTTATGCAAGCCCATTTAAGCATTTTTTAGAGCAGGGGTCCCCACCTCCCCAACCAGGGCCACTGACTGGTACCCAGCAGGAGGTGAGTGGTGGGAGTATTACCACCTGAGCTTCGTGCTCCTGTCCCACCTTCCCACCCCTTCCACTCCCATCAGTGGAAAAACTGTCTTCCATGAAACCAGTCCCTGGGGTGCCAAAAAGGTTGGGGACCACTATAGAGTATATTATCCACTTTAGTTAACCCTCACAAAAATGGGTAAGGTGCATAAAGATTATTG
Source organism: Mormoops blainvillei (assembly GCA_004026545.1). Classification (NCBI taxonomy): domain Eukaryota; kingdom Metazoa; phylum Chordata; class Mammalia; order Chiroptera; family Mormoopidae; genus Mormoops; species Mormoops blainvillei. The sequence goes on from PVJD01009781.1 coordinate 21,892, forward strand.
CAAAAAATTAGACCCATCCTAAAATTAATTTAAGCCTAAATTAGCATCAAGAAAAATGGCAAAGCTAACACTCTTTTAATACAAACTTCCTTGTCTATGAGTTTAAAAAAAAAAAAAAGATGAAAAGTGAATCTGATCTGAAAATAATCTGGGGAAAAAAGACAGAGTTATTAAAAAAAAGAGCTATTTAAACTACAGGCTAAATCTACTATTGTTAAGTGATGAACCTGACCCTAAGTGTATATGCTGTGCCTTAACATGTTAGCTAATGATGCTATGAAGTCATACTGATATCAGAAAGTCACTGCATTTAGCAATTCATTTCAACATCTTCGACTATCTCATCCCTTAAAATGTTCCTTTTATTTATTTTATAGTATTTTTTGCTCGGTATACAATATATAAATAAATGCACTCAGAGATGGTAGATGTTCTTTTAAACTGATGGGGATAAATTATCAAAAATATTTGAAATTGCTTCTCTAGTGTTTCAGAACTCCCACCTTAGACAACCTTAGATGTGGTTGTCATTTTGTTATCCCAGCTAATATTATAAATTCCTGAGTTTTGGAGAAACTGGTGTTTGTTCCCCTGGCTCTGACAAATAAATAGAAAATAACCTCAATAGGAATTCCTTTTCCTATCAGAACCATTTAGGTATCATGTTTGGATGTAGTAACACTAGAGTAGGATGTTCTTTCTGATTCACAACTAGCTCTTCCCAGTCACAGAGGATGGAGAGAGAGGCAGGATGAACCACTCCACAAATCTATCCTTCTTCCTGTATCCTCATCACAGAGCGTGGTACCACCAGCTTGCAGGAGACCAAACCAGGAACTGACATCTGCGTAGATCTGCACCATCGGGTGACACCTGCCTTCCCACGGTCATCCCTCCCCCACAGAACTAAGCTGTGTTCATGTTTTAAAGTAAATCATAAGTAAAGTAAACCCTACCCTGATTTCTGTCCCTTAAAGGCAACCATTTTCCCTGTTTTTCTCAGTTATTTACTTTAACATTTCTAAATAATTCTACTTCACTCTTTTTCCTCTTTTGGATATTATCAATTTACATCCTCCTACGAAAAATATGGATTCAGCTGTCATACCTGCTCCCCACCAGGAAACACACCCAGTTCACCTCCCCACTCATCTTTCCAGTAAAGTTTTAATAAAAATTTGGATAAATTAACATTTATAATTTATGAAGCCAATATGCAAATACTCTTCACAGTTGAGCTATCAGTACACTGTGGTTTTATATTCTTTCTTGCAAAAAAAAATTCTTTGGAGTAATTGCCTTTTTCCCCATTTGTTTAGTTTTCTACATACCTACCTAGGACCTTATCACCAAACTCTGGCTGAGTCTGCCAGCTCCCTTCGACTCATTCACACAAGTAGGAGAAATCCTGTCGACCCCTTTCTGCTCCCAGGGACCTCCTGCCTGGAATCCTCATCCCCCTGCTCCAGCCTACACTGGCTGCTTTCTAATCTCTTTCAGGGCCATCAGTTTGGGAATGCCCTTCACCTCCTTCCTAAGTCAAGTTTCACGTTTCCCTGATCCCCTCTCTGCCTTTCTTTGCTCCCTCAAAGAAAGGAGAGTATCCTTCAATTGCTTCCTGCAAAAGAAGCCTGGAAGGTAAATTCAGAGACTTCCTGTGACAGAGACTGCTGGCTTCATTCCTCCCCTCTTCCTGATTTTGTTGAACACAAGGAATATATTAATACTGAAGGACAGAATAATTCAGTGCCAGGACTAGACAAGAACTTAGTCCACGGCTTTCAAACTTGGCTGCACACTGAGTTGCCTTCAGCGCTTCAAGATCCTGATGCCCAGTGCTCACCCTCAGATATTCGAGGCCCATCGGTGTGGGTACAACCTGAACATCTGGGCTTTTAGAAAGCACCCCAGGTGACTCTAATACACACCCAGTTTGAAATCATCCTCTCTAGAGATTATACCTGTTTTTGTCTCCTCGTTTTACAAATGAGGCAACTACGGCACCCTGAGGTTGCAACTTGCCACAACGATGAGAGTCCAGTTTTACTGACCCCCTTGTCCAATGTTTGTTCTTGAACCCTGAAGTCATATTTCTGAAGCAGTTATGGCCTGTGAGATGATCAGCAATGAAGAAAAATGCTATGTTCAAATAAACTAATATTTCGAACACAATTTCTCTTATTTAAAATGTGTGATCATTTGGCAAACAACGGCATCCTAGTCCATAAATTGAGGACACTGCAAATAATCTTGCTACTCCGTGTGAAGTAGTACTATAGATCATCTTAATTTTCTTCAAGTTTTCCATATTTTCTTGATTTTTGGCAATTAACATATGAGTTATTATGAGTAAAAATAAGCTATTTCAAAAAGAAAGAGTCTAATAATATGTATCAGGCAATCAAGTATTTCACTGCCCTTAGTTTGTACACGGTGGATGGGAGGTGGAGTGAAGAGAAGCAAATGTGGTGACTAAAATTCAGTGTTTCTACAACAGTGACCATGTTGGCCCCAGTGCCATCTGGCAGATGGAAGACTTTATTTAGACCAACCCCTAGCAACTCCCATATCAGTTTTTAAAATTTATTCCAAATTCTTACAGTGGACTATTAACTCATGGTTTGCTAAGCTCATGAAGAGAGGGAAAGAGGGAGAGAGAGGGAGGGGGAAAGAAAGACAGAGAAATGTCCAGTTCCTTGAGGCTCTGGGTTAGTTGGGCCCGAAAAAAAGGAAGTTAAGGGGAAAAAAAAGTCAAAGAAAGAAACCTTAGTTACGTTCTCACACAGCTCTCAGAATGTAAACAACATGGATTGTTTTACTCCTGAGAAGCACCCAGAAGAAAGACTGAAGGGCCTTTTGATTTCCCCCTAGAGCCACATACATGCATAAAAGATAAGCATGCTACAATTTCTAGGAATTTCCCTTAAGACAACCATGCGGCTAGGTTCCTATAAATTCATTTCCCATCACCACCTGCCGCCTCAGGCCAGCAGGAAAACTGAACTAGAGCTGCACATTTTTTTTTATCCTCACCCGAGGAAATGCTAGGACATGCTTATTGATTTTTAGAAAGAAGGGAAGGAAGGAAAAGAGAGAGGGAGAGAAACACGGGTGGATTGGATGCCTCTCATATGTGCTCCAATCAGGGAACGATCCTGCAACCTAGGCACATGCCCTGATCAGGAATCAAACCAGTGACCTTTCAACCGGAGGACACTCCAACCAACTGAGCCATACCCGCCAGGGCAAGAGCTGCACATTTTTTTTTAAATTATATTTATTTATCTTTAGAGAGGGGAAGGGAGGGAGAAAGAGCAGGAGAGAAACAGCAATATGTGGTTGCCCCTCAAGGCCCTCCCCTCAACCCCCCGCCCAGGGGGACCTGTTCTGCAACCCAGGCATGTGCCCTGACTGGGAATTGAACCAGTGACCCTTTGGTTCTTAACTCTTCAGTTTGCAGGCTGGTACTTAATCCACTGAGCCACACCAGCGAGGGCAAGAGTTGCACATTTTAAAATCCTTGCTCTGAACAATCACCTTTTGAAATCCTTTGAAAATATCTTGAAAAATCAGCTGTCTGGGTCAGAGGCAAATAAAGCAAAACTCCATTTCTCAGCAATACAGGATGTCACATGCAGTTAAAGCTGACGATGATGAATGAGTAAGCATACGGCATTTCCTTACAGTTTTCTTCCTCTAATGAAGGAGACAAGGGGCCCAAACTCAAAACAGAGTAGAGAAAGCTCAGCTACAGGTAGGATGACAGAAGTGGGAAGAAAACAAAAGAAAAACCAGCTGACTGCCAGAGCAAACAAACAACTAAATCATAAATAAATAAATAAATAAATAAATAAATGGCTTTAAAATACTTGTAGGGGAAAGAATATTGCAGTTCGGTAAAGAAAACGAAGTCTAGGAATATAGCTACTTTTCTCTATGAAGCCTGTAACAGGTGACATGAGTGCTCAGGTGATTTCATTCTTCAGAACTGACCTTGGATTCCAGCCCTCAGGAAAAGGTTAACAATCTGCCTCAGGGAGGATTCCTCCTTTAATCTTCATAGCCAAAGGGGTTTTCTTTGACCACTATTTTTACTTTGAAAATTATAGTAGAAGAAGCTACCTGCTATTCTACTACATTTTAAGAGCTGTCTTAGCCTGAGTTCCACTTTACCATTAGAGACCTAGCCAAAGGGATGAGCTTGTAAATATTCTCATCCCTTTGTTCTGTATTCTCGGTCACTCTGTTCAACACTTCTCTCCCTATTCTTTCCACTTGTTTCACTAAGATATTTTATATGTATTATTGTGTTAAAAATAACACTTTTGATATACTCGTCCTTGGGAGAAAAGAATGAGGTCTCTTTAAATACTTCATTGGGATTTATCGATTTTTAAGGGTGGGAGGTTAAATAATATTGGCACTATTATGACGGCTTCTGCATGGGAATGGTCAGGGGAAGTGTGGGAAAATGTGCTTGGTTTTAAAGGGTCCAGGCCACAGAATCTAGTTTAGGGAAAGTTTTTATGAAAGGAGGAGGGAAGTTTCATGGTAAGGGGAGTTTGACTCATCTTAAAGTATGAACAGGAAGAAGAGCTAAAATCTCGAGACTGCTGACTCAATAGGAAGAAGCTACCAGATTCCCCCAAGCTTGTGCTCTTTGGTTAGCTGCTAGCCATTAGCACACCACAAAGGTGGTCAGCAGTACCTGAAAGAGGAAATCCATATTCTCCCTCTGGGGGAGGAGGTAGTTGGTCCCTTCAACATAAAATACCAGAATCTGGGTCCTGACATCCACAGACAGCCTCTGCTACCTCACTCTTACTGGTTCCTTCTTCCATTTTCAGTTTCGAGACACACAACCTTCTGTTTCCCACTGGTGTTGTACAACCAGGCGTATGCATATTTCAAATTTGGATCTCTTCAAAATCTATTTATGTGCGCACCCAAGAGCGTGTCCTCCCATGCTGTAAGAATGGGAACCTCTGAAAATACTCACTGGATACAATAAAACCATTTAAGTCCTGAAGGAAATGTGCTAAGAAAAAAAATACTGGATTTAAGAAAAAAATAGAAAGGTTATACACCACACGCACCATGAGCACAAACCTGTTTATCAATGTAAGCAGGGGACAGTAAATAACCCAGAGATGATTCGCCCCTCAGTGTTTTTAGGACAGCACTTTTAGGACTAAGGCAGATGGAAGGAATGTATAACTTCTCCCATCTGCCCCATTAAAATAGACACCTAGCATTAAAAGGGATGGTTTATAAGTTACATGATACCTGGTCGTTTTGTTGTTAACATTCACAGGTATCCAGTTGTCAAAAAAGCTGCATCAACCTTATGTCTTCTGTTTCAAAACTGGTCTTTCAAAAGTCTAAACAATATGCGGCACTCTTGCTTGAAATTAAATGCTTATCTGGGCAGTCACCAAAGATCGAGTATATTTTCCTCTTGAATTCTGACTTTCCTTGTTAGCATTATTAAGTCTACTTATAATATTGAGAATGCCATGCAGGTAAGGCAGGAAAGTCTCTACTATTTTAAGAAAGGTCAACGACCCACCACTATATTTGTTTTGCGATCAGGGAAGAGGAGCCAAGGCCGGTGTGTACTCATCACTCCCAGGCTCAGCTGCGCGGCTGGCCGGTTGGCAGCTTTGACCACTGATGTGGGGCCCCCTGGCAGCGCCATTCGGCTGAACTGTACGCCTTTTCATGAAGGCAGAGGAATTGAGGTTAACCGCACTACAACCCTCCCACCTGAGGAAAAGGCCTGTTTGTTCCGGAAGGCAAAGCCCAGCCTTCTTTAACTCACTGCTCACAGTTAACATGAGCGTTCTCAGGCAGCAAGAAAGCTCTAGACTAGAACAGTAAAACCATCCACTTGAGGATTTCTCCAGAGTCCGGTAACTTGAAAGACGCAGCTCAGGCGCCTCACCTGAAGGTTAACCTGAAAACACCTGATCCTTTCCTAGGCTCCCTGGCCTGGGAAAAAAGATAGACTGCCAGGTCAGGCCTCGCCTTCCAAACTTTCCACGGCTCTCGGGATTCGGAGCAGGAAACATTTTCAGGGCACACGCTTGTCGGCCTTGCCGGGCCCGCCCCCCTGCAGTCAGAACCTTCCAGGCGCACCTCCTTCTCTTAGTCCTCCTCTCTTACCCTTCCCGCCAGCCGGACGGCGCGCGCAGACCCAGGCCGAAGGCAGGCGCGGCGGGTGGCTGAGCGCGGCAGGCACTGCTCAGAGGCGTCGGCGGCCGGGCCGCAGGGCTACTCTGTGCTCGCTGGACAAGAAGCGGCGCGTGGTCCGCCGGGCGTTCCCGCCCCGCCTCCGAGTCACCACCTCCGCCCCGTTGCCTCCCTCCCGGAGGAGACGCTTTCCCGAGAACCTTTCCACGTGTCGCGAGCCAGTCTCTCGGGGCCCGCGGAGGCGGGAAGCAGCGAAGCGGATCGAGGCTGAGGCCGTGGGTGATGGAGCGGAGGTGCGGGCGCGAGAAGACCCAAGCGCGAAAGCAGCCCTAAGAGGGGGCGGCCATGGCGCCCCCGAGAGGGACCGTGGGATGGAGGAGGGCCGTGGCGCGCCCAGTAGACGGCGCCGAGCGCCCCCGGGATACTGACCTGTGGCGGGGCTCCCAGGACATGTCTGAGGCTGAGGTCAACACTGGCAGGTCCAGCGTCTCCGCTCCGCGAGGCATGGTGCAGCCCCAGAGCCGCAGCAGCAACAGGTCAAGGGTGGGACAGCTGCACCTGCCTCAGCCGCGGGCGCCGGCCCCAGGCTCCCACGCTCTCGTCTCGGGTGCCCAGCGCGGCCTACCCGCTCCGCCTACTGGGTGTCTGCCGGGAGGTACGACTGGGGAGCAGCGCCTTCTAAAGAGGTCCGGGTGGCCCGCGCGCCCTCCACACCGCCCCCGGGCGGTGGGGCCGCGCACTTCCAGCCCTCCGGGCTCCTGCCTTCATTCCTTCCTCGATTTCTCCCTTCGTTTTCCTCATCCATTCATATGTCCGTTTCTTTAACCATTTCTATTTTAATGCGTTCAGAACGCACTCACACTTGAGTGCCAAGACAAGTGCTGGATACTGCGGATACAGGAGGAAAGACATGGTCCTTTCCCTCTAGGATTTCACATTAAATTGACGAGTTCATTCGATGCGGTGTGTTTTTCCCCGTCCTGAAGTTCACGATCACAAAACTCTGTGACAAGGTTCATGTTTCAGATATGAGAAGTGCTACCGGTGCATAAGGAAAGGAAAACGAATGGCCTTTCGCTTGCGTGGGGAAGCTGGAGCGGGCCTCCCGCGCGGGGTGTGGGTGTCCGCATGGCCCCTGGCGGGCGCAGAGGTATGGCGAGTTGCGCACGCCCCCGAGCCGCGGGACTCGCTCAGCCCGCTCTCCCCGCTGCAGTAGCCGCTGCTCTTTCCACCAGGTGCACGACAGGAACACGCCTCTGGGAAAACAAACATGAGTCTTAGAGATGAGGGTCGCGGACCCACGCCCAGATAACATGTTCAGCGGAGGGTGATGTTGCTTTGGCAGTTTGGACCCAGCCAACAGGCTCTTTCCGCGGGAGTCTGTCTATTTCGACTCTTCACGTGGTAGCAGCAGCAGCAGCAGCAGCAGCAGTTTTCAAAGTCCCGAGTTCCAGGCTGTTTGGATCAGCAAATGTTTAAAAAGGTCTCTGGGCATAGCTAAGGCAAAGAATACTCTGCCAGATAATTTTGCGTCTCCAGCTAGAAACCGTTGGACAAAATGACATATATAAAAGCATTTATAATTGACCCTCATTTGAAAACTACTCCCAATAGGCTATTGCGAGGGGCGGGGGAGGAGCCTTATTCTAGAGCCCCTTTTATCAGAGGTACCCACTGGGTATAACGGGCTTGGAAGGTCCCATTTGCATAGTCACAGTCCGCGAAGATGGGTGCAACAGTCGTGTGGTTAGGTTTCTTTTTAGAACAAACGGAAAGGAAAGGTCGCGGCTCTGTACTTGTGGGGAGAGTGGGGATTCCCATGATGGGCACAGACTGTGGAGAGTGTTGGAGGAAGTAAATTGTAAGTATAAAATATTATATTTATATATTATATACACATACGTGTTATTTAGTATATATAATTTCTATGCTAACGGGTATTTAAGCCTTTTTAATTCAAAGAAAAGCCACAATGTAGGGACACTCCTATTAACCTCAAAATGCTAGGACTCCACTAGGTACAATAATTCCTTTAGAAGGGGATTATAAACTGGGATAACGCTTTTGGGTATCAGCACAATTCTCATTACATGTTTTCTGAAGCCCTGGTCATTCTACACAACATCTTCCCAGCAAGTAGTTAAAAGAAAATTAATTGCTCACATTGGATTTACTAAGAACATTTACCATGTGCAAGGGATCTGTGCTTCGAAGAGGCCAGAAGTACTTGAGTGCCTACTAGGTAGGAAGGCTGATTTGTGGGTTACCTCATTGAATGCTCAGCACTCTGTACTGTCATCTCTCTTTTGTAATGAGGAAATGGATTCAGAGAGGCTGAGGCTATTTCCGGGAGGTCACCCACAGAAGGCGTAGTAGGTCCAAGATTTCTGTTCAGGTGGTCGAGTCTCCAAAACCTTTATTCTCACCACACTGCTAGACTGACAGAGATATGATTAGCAGTTGCTGCCCTTCAGCAGCTTTCCTAACCTGGAGAAGTTTCTGTAAACAATTGCACATCTGTAACACTCTTATCAACAGTTGTACAAAATATAGATGAGATACATGTACATAAATAGCTGGATGCATATATGATCAACAGGTATAAAAGTATCACTTAAAAAAACAGTAAGTAAATTCATATAGAACACTGTAGAGGGAAAATAGTTGCAAGAGAGCTAAAAATCTCAAATTTTAATGTGCATTTTAAACATCAGGGGATCTTACTGTAGCCACGTCTGATTCAGTAGGCCTGGAATAGGACTTGAGGTTTTGCATTTCTAACTAGAAGATATTGCTGATACTTCTGGTCCATGCACCACTCGTTAAGGAGCAAGGTTCTAGGAATTATTTAACTTGAGTGTGTGAGGGATTTGGGGATGGAGAAGAGGGGAGGAGAGTAATGATGGAAAATACTTGGAGTCCAATAGCTGAAAATTGTGAATATTATACAAACTAAAAGATATGAATTATAGTTTCTAGGTACCTAATGTAATCATTCTTTAATTAGTACATTAGTTCACAATAGGCATTAAATGTTTCACTTTCAAAAGTCACTACTTATGGTAAAAACCTGACTCATCTCTCACTGGCAGTAATGGCCATTGTTCTGTGCTACGCTTTTGTTTCTTTCAAAAATCTGTGTTCTGCTCTGTATTTCATAGTAGAAAAAGTTATGTACTCTGACTCAAATGTGTAATGACCAGTAACCACAACAGGAATCTTTTGTTCAATAGTGTACTATAACAAGAATTTTTAATTTATAGAGCTGAAATTTATCTGGCAGGTGGCCTTCATATGAACGTTTCGCTGGGCCCTTGCCGGCATGGCTCACTCAGTTGGTTGGAGCATTGTCCTGTAAGGTCATCAGTTTGATTCCCAATCAGGGCACATACCTAGACTGAGAGTTCATCCCCTGTCCGGGCTTGTATGGGAGGCAACCAGTTGATGTTTCTCTTTCACATCAATGTTTCTCTCTCTCTCTAAAAGCCATGAGAAATATTGTCCACAGGTGAGGGGGGAAAATTTTTTCATTGATTTACAATGTTAAAGGAAAATTTTTTTTTAAGTCTAGAAAATATAAGACAAGCTAATAGTAAAAATGCATTAATTTTCAGGAATAGACCAGCAAGAACAATATTCACTGTGAAGTTTACGTGGAGAAAGAGAGTAAAATAGGAGAAGCAATGGTAACTTTTATTTAGTGTTCATATCCTTTCCTATTCTTTTTGATGTGCAAGTGGTTCTTGTGCATTTTAGATACCAGTCCCTTACCAGTTGTAGACATAAATATCTTCTTCCAGTCTTCACCTCTTAACTTTGTCCATGGTGATCTTCCTTGGATGGAAGTCCTTAATTGATCTTATAAGACCATAATTAAGAATATTGATCCTTATGGCTTGTGTTTTTGCAGTCTTAAGAAGTTTTTTTCTACCCCTAAACCACAAATATTTTTCTTCATTTTCTACAATATTTTCATTTAATCCTTCATAATAAAGTTCATTGTACTTCAGATTTGCATATGGTAGGAGATAGGAAGGCAGCTCAATTTTTTTATGTAACTGAGTCAGTTTTCAGCAAATTATCGTATGAATCAAGGGTTAGCAAACTTTCTCTGTAATGGCCAGACAGTAAATATTCTAGGCATTGGGGGATGTCCTGTCTCTGTTGCAACTACTTAATTCTCCTAGTATGAAGGCAGTCACAGGCAAAATGTAAACAAGAGAGTGATTGTGTTCCACATATCGTGAAGCATCAGTCTTATTTTAATTTTTAAATAATAGAGTTTATTTTTAGTGCACTTTTAGGTTCACAGTAACATTAAGCAGAAAGTACAGAGAGTTCCTGTATACTCCCTGCCCCCACACATGCACAGCCTTCCCTACTGTCAATAGCCCCCACCAGAGGGTACAGTTGTTACAACTGATGAACCTACATTCACAAATCATCACCCAAAGTCCATACTTTACATTAGCGCTCACTCTTGTTGTTGTGCCGTCTGTGGGCTTTGACAAATGTAATGACATGTATCCATCAGTATAGTTTCATACAGAATAGTGTCACTGCCTACCAGAGACTGAATATTTGTGTCCTCCCAAAGTCCATTAAGTTAAATCCTACCATGCAAGGTGATGGTATTTAGGAGTGTAGTCTTTGGGAGATGAGCTGGGATTAGTGTCATACTAAAAGGGGTCCCTTGCCCACTTCCGCCGTGTGAGAACGGTGCAAAAAGGCAGCTGTCTATGAACCAGAAAGCAGGCTCTCATCAGGTACCAGCTCCTCTGGTGCCTTGATCTTGGACTTCCTAGCCTCTAGAACTGTGAAAATTAATTTGTGTTGTTTATAAGCCAACCTATTTGTGTTATTTTGTTATAGCAGCCCAAAAGAATGAAGACACAGCCCTAAACCTCTGACAACCACTGTTCCTTCTACCCACCTTCCCCAACCCCTGACAACCACTTATCTTTTTACTGTCTCCATGGTTTTGCCCTTTGCAAAATGTCGTATAGCTGAAATCACACAGTAGACTTTTCAGATTGGCTTCTCTTACTTAGTTATATGCATTGAAGTTTCCTCCATGTCGTCTCATTATTTGATAGTTCATTTCTTTTTAGCACTAATATTTCATAATCTGAATGAACCACAGTTTATTTATCCATGCACCTACTGAATGACATCTTGGTTGCTTCCAAGTTTTGGCAATTATAACTAAAGCTGCTAGACATGTGAATGTGCAGTTTTTTTCATGGACATAAGTTTTCAACTCATTTGCATAAATACCAAACAGCACGATTGCTGGATTGTATAGTAAGAGTATAGTTTTGTAAAAAACTGCCAGATTCTCTTCCAAAGTCGCTGTACCATTTTGCATTCCCGTAAGAAACAAATGAAGAGCTCACATTGCTCTACATTCTCATCAGCATTTGGTGGTGGTGGTGGTGGTGTTTTGGATTACGGTCACTCTGCCAGATGCAGAGTAGTATCTCACTGTTGATTTAGTTGCAATCCTCTAATGTCATGTAGTGTTGAACACCTTTTCATATGCTTATTTTTCATCTGCATATCTTCTTTAGTGAGGCATATATTCAGGTTTTTTTGCCCATTCTTTTCATCAGATTGTTTGTTTTCTTGTTGACTTTGAAGAATTCTTTGCATATTTTACATAAGTCGATCAGATGTGTCTTATGCAAATAGTTTTTTCCAGTCTGTGACTTGTCTTCTTGTTCTCTTGATGATATCTTTTGTGGAGCAGAAGTTTTTGTTTGTTTGTCATTTAAAGATTTTGTTTATTTATCTTAAGAGGGGAGGGGAAGGAGAAAGAGAGGGAGAGAAACATCAATGTGCTGCAAGAGACATCAATCAGTTGCCTCTCACATGCCCCGAACTGGAGACCTGGCCCACAACCCAGGCTTGTACCCTGACTGGGAATCGAACCAGTGACTTTTAGGTTTGCAGACTGGCGCTCAGTCCACTGAGCCACACCAGCAAGGGCAGAAGTTTTTAATTTAATGAGGCCTTATCAAAGTTTGTTTTCACAGATTTTGTGTTTGGTGTTGTTTCTAAATCATACCAAACACAAGGTAATCTAGATTTTCTCCTATGTTGCCTTTTAGGAGTTTTGCAGTTTTTCATTTTATATATACATCGATGATCCATTTTGAATTAGTTTTTGTGACGGGTGTAAGGTCCATATGTCTACATTTATTTTTTTTGCAGGTGGATATCCAGTTGCTCCAGCATCACTTATCCTTCATCAAAGGTCGATTGACTATATTTGTGAGTCTATTTCTATTGTTTTGTTGATATAATTATCTATTTTTTCACCAAAACCACACTTCCTTGATTTATAATTTTATAGGGGGACTTAAAGTGGGTAGTGTTAGTTTTCCAACCTTATTCTCCTTCTATATTGTGTTGGCTATTGTGGGTTTTTTGCCTCTCCATGGAAACTTTAAGACGAGTTGGTTGATAGCCACAAAATATATCACTGGGATTTTGATTGGGATTGTTTTGAATCTGTAGATCAAGAAGGGAAGAGCTGACATCTTGACAATACTGAGTTTTCTTGTCCATGAACATGGAATGTTTCTCTAATTTAGTTATTTCTTTCCTTAGAGTCTTGTAGTTTTCCTCATATAGATCTTGTCATATGAATTTTAGAATTCAATTTTTGAGGTTCAAAAAAAAAATCACCTAGAGTTTTGAGCTGCTGTTACATTGAGTTTATAGATTAATTTAAAGGGAATTGAATTTTTACTATGCTAAGTTGCCCCCATTCATGAACATGTTATCTCCGCAATTATTCTGATCTCTTATGTCTTATAATGGAGTTTTTGAAAGTTTCTCTGGGAAGGCCTTGCACATTCTACCTTCAGATAATTGCTAGATAATTTCTAATTTTTGTTATCTTTTTCAGAAGATTATTAATATAGAGAGGAAGCTTAGAGAGTTGTTAAACTGATCTTACTTCCAACAACCTCACTGAATTGTTTTCAAAATTTGTTAATTTTATTAGGTTTTCTGTGTAGATCATATCTTCAATTACAAGAATTTTATCTTTTCTTCCCAATCCATCACCTCTTTAGTATATATATTAATTTAATTTGAAAATGGTATGCTAGGACAAAAATTGTAAAATTCACTATTTGATTTTTTAAAGCTTTATAAAGTGATGGAAGAAAATAGCATCTAAATTGTTTAAAGAAAATGTGGCATCAACAAAATCAGAATTTACCTGAAAATGATCGTAACAGACAACACGTACTATAACCAGTTTGATGTCTATAACTTTTCCTTAACACTTCTCCCTTGACTAATGTGGTCAAGAAACAGAAGGGCAGTCCGAATCCTAAGCCTTATGGATAATCCCTTATTTGTAGCTCCAGTAAAGGGATTTAACTGTTCCTGGTCCTGCTCTGGGCCATGCAGGCACCACAAACCACTTGCATCAGATTTACCTTGTGTGTAGGATGAAAATGAAGATTCCTGGCCTTGCCCTAGGACTTGGAAAATAAGAAATCTCTGCTGGTATTATGTGGACATCCACAATTTTAACATGAACCCTCCCCTCTCCCCTCAAAGATTCTTATGTCTATAAGCTTGAGAATCATCATGTAAGGGGGGAGAGAGCAGTAAGCCTGACCTCCAGACAAATGGACATCACGAGCAAAAGTCCAGCCCCCATCTCTTCCTTGTTCCCCAGAAGCCTGAGAGAAGAAATGGAGACTTCCATTCTCCCTTCCTTTTTTTCTTTTTTTTAATCCTCACCCTAGGATATGTTTATTGATTTGAGAGAGAGGAAGAGAGAGAGAAACATCGATGTGAAAGAAAAGTTGATCGATTGCCTCCCATACATGCCCCAACCAGGGATCGAACCTGCAACCTAGGTGTGTGCCCAGACTGGGAACTGAACCCGTGACCTTTTGATGCATGGGATGATGCTCTAACCAACTGAACCACTCACCCAGGTCTCTCCATTCCTTCTTGCAAGAACCTTGGCATGCTTTATGGCACATATACATAGGAGAAACCCACGGAAATGACTGGTTCACAATTTATCTGCCTACCCAGAGCAAGTCATTGTACTGGTGTGGACACAGGTTTTAAAAGTTAGTGCTGTTTCTTTCAGCAAATAGTTGAGATATTCTCTCATGGACATCATTACTAAAAAGTAGGCCCTAAAATTTACCTGGGACTCACTCCTGACACAATAAGAAAGCATGAGAATCCAAGTCACTGGCTTTAATTCCACAGCAGGAACACGATTTCAGGGAAAATCCCAACACTGGGTGAGTGGTTTTAGTTTCCACTGAAGTATTATTACTAGTCCAAAAATCTCACAAGGAGTAGAAAAATCATATTTAGCAGATAATAAACACAATTTTAAAATTCACATTGCATTCTAGTAAATTCTAAAGATAATCATGATACAAATATTAGAACTAAAGGAAAAACTCCCCTAGAGGTTTAGACTTTTTCACTTCTACAAAGCCAAAGACACTACAAACATAGCTTATACTTGTTGTAAACCCTCACTTTTCAACACCTGGTAACATTATTATGGTCATGATTAAATAATAAGGTTTCAGTGTCTCAAACCTATCTTTATTTAGCCCTTAAACCAAAATGAAAATTAACAAATGATTTAAAAAAAAAAGGCTTTGCTTTGAGAAAACCTTTATTGCACATCATTGAACTCATTTCTATTGGAATAAACAATACATAAAACAAAGATTCATGTTACAGAAATCCCTGAAACTTCTAATCAGCATTTTGCAAGGATAAAGATTTTGTTTTTGTGTCTTTTAAAGGCAAACATTTCTCACTTATATATAAGTTACGAGGATAATTGTTTTACAAAATGTTTTTCATGTGAGTTACGAAACTCCAGTTCCTGACCCTATAACACCACTCCTTTCTATGAGGCCGACTGTGCCTACGAGGGGCCAGTACCTCACACCGTGTTCACAAGGCCATGTGGTTACAAATAAATAATCCTGGTGGGCTCAAACCTGCATTTGATATGTGCTTTGATGTTCATATATGTAGAAGGTACTCTTTCAACTTTTTTACTTTAACACTGAAGGAGAAGAGAAAACTTATACAGGAATACTAAAAACCCTGATCCTCTGAGGTACTAAAGGAAGCGTATACCAATTGTCCTTCACAGCCAAATACTGGATTGTTAGCTGGTGATGGCTGTTTCTTATTCTGGCCTGGTCTTCAAACGCAGTGATTCCTGGATGTGCGGCAGCCACCCCTCTCTCTCGCGGAGAGCGGCCCAGGCTGGGGTTAGTGAGCTGTCTGAGGGCACTGTCAGGCCGGGCCTTGCTTCCCACCAAGGACACAGTCAGCACAGTCTGAACTGCTGTAAGCGACAGGTTAAGAGCTAAAGAGTGGCACAGAAAACACCTTCTAAAGCCATGGCAAATTAAAGAACGAGAAACCAACAGCTTCCCTAATCAAAGTTAGGTTTAAAAAAAAACAAACTCAACAGAAAGCTGAAAGACCTTAAGTATTGCTTTTAAAATTATAAACCTAATGCATTATAAACCTAATGAGTTTTTAATAAATGACAGCTATCAATTTGCTCAAAATAATCATTTCAAACATACTCCACCAGATCTTAAAATATATATAATCTTCCAACTCAGCTACATATCATGTTTTCCTTTAGAGCGCAGAGAAGCCTGACAGCTACTTTTTACAACAGCAAAATATAGATACTGAAGGGTCATCTTCTAATCTGTATTTTCCAGAGTTGGGTAGATCTTTGCACTCTGATATAAATGTACGGAGTTTGGTCTCTGGGAAGCCATCTTGTTGGTAATGCTGTACAGAAGAATAAAAAATAGCTCTCATTAATAAACTCCTTGAAAACAGCTTTATCCCACATTTAAAATAGATCATGTAGCAAGGGAAGGGATCTTCCTGGAGGGGAAGGTTAGTCACTTCCAAGTATTTTCAGGGAGGTGTAGTCTCTAGAGCCACTCTGGTTTGGCTAAGGCAAAGTGGGTCTGGGATTCTGCAGTGCCCTCCTGGCCTCTTCTTTGTGGGTCTGAGCCAACCCAAAATAAGCATGTTGAAATCTGTCGGTCTGAGCCCTGCTTCCAGGAAGAATCCAGCCAGTCCTGTTCCAAGTCTGACAACCCCTGTCACCACTCTACCCTGCAGCCCATGACTTTCAAGCCAGTGTGTAGCAGGCACCTTGGATGGCACTTGGTTTAGGCCACAAGAAGCCCAGTGGCTGCAGATTAACAATGGCGCTGTTGCAGGCTGAAGGGTGGGTATACCTAGCTCTCCTTGGAAGACCTTGGCGCAGCCCTGAATGCTGCTAAGCTAGGTGTCTGGACCAAGATCTGAATGTTGTAAGGGATCTTTCCAGTCCTCACACCCTCTTGGAGTCTCTCTTCTGGACAAACAGGCTTGTTTAAGGGCCTCACATTTATATCAGTTTGGGGTCTAAGACCTCTAGAATGTGCCCAGGCCAGAAAAGATCTAACTTAGATAACTTAGCTTTCCCATTTAGAAGTGCTGTGAGCCCATGAAAAGAGGTTAACATCTAAACTACGCCTCTCAGACTTGTGTCATGGATAGTTGTCAAGTCATGTGAATCTTAAGAGATTTTGGATGTCCCCTTTAAATAACATATAGATCCCTGCATGCAGAGTGGAAGGTAGTAAATTTTTAGAGCATCATGGGGAGGGATCTGGACAGGTTCAACTACATTCTTCCCCGGTCACCTTGATAACTCCAAGCACAAATCTGACAAGAAGCAAGTACTGAGGACAGTTAGCTCCTGAAATCTGATTCAGTAAGAAGGAAACCATGGCCCTGGCCCTGGCGTCATGAGCAAGCATTTCATAATCCAGCAACTCCTGATGGCCTTCCCTTCATCCCTGGACAGTTCACACAGCATCATACCCAGAGAGAAAAGTCCCCAAGTGAAAGTGTCTATGCCAATAGTGTACCTAACAGCATAAAGTTATTAGAAATTTAAATATATATGGATATTTATTCTGCCTTTCCATATTTTTAAAGGCTTAAACTGACTTTTAAAATATTCTTTGTGAATGATAATACTAATAATAACAGCTTTTCAAATCAAGTTTCCAACTGGGGAGAGGACCATGCATGGCCTAGCAAAAAGTAATGGGTTCACTCTAAATGAAGAGGGCAATTTTTCTTTGTGGAAACTGGAACTTAAAAGTTCCTCACCCCCAATTTTGGATTTTTGAGATGCCATCTGTTTTACTCACCCAATACCTACTGATTCTTATAATTCTAATAAAAGGCTAGAACGCTTGTATAAAAAAGCACAATTAAGTGAAGATAAAACTTTCAACATTCTAGAAATTATATTTCTCCTTCCTTTCTGTTTCTCAGTATCTAACATTGAAGTCACTCTTCTCCACCCTGAAGAAATTAACATTCCATCAATTCCCTTCCTCCACAGGTACTATATTTTATTGTTACTCTGCAAGGTCTGGGAAAATGCCGCCACTGACAGCTACTGATGAACCTACCTTAATTGTTTCATATGTATCAGTGATCAGTGCAATGAAAAGACTTAAAATCATATATATAAAGAGGCTGATGAACGTGTAGAGGTAAGTTCTGCTAAACAGCCAGACCAGGTAACTTTTTTGCTCCATTGCTGCAAATGTGGCAAACATATCATCTCCATTTATCAGGGAAAAAAGGCACTCGGAGACCATGTTCAGAGAACGGAACTGAAAAAAGAAAAGAGAAAAGTTCACGTTATTCCACGTTCCTTCCCATGACTTTATTTGTGACTTTATTGATTACTTCATATTAAATGTAATGGGACCAGATATCTTGTTACCCTTTCAAACCAAAAGCCTGAGGTAACTACATGCATTTGCTTAGTAATGCACACAACACGTCCAAGCCTACTGTTTTCCTGGGACATGAGGCTGCTTCTTGATGCTCCTGTTAATAAGAGCAAGTGGAACTGAAGGCAGAAGGGGCTGGTCTACGCCCTCAGTGCTTTTGTGAGTCAAGCCTTATGTCCCCCTTTTACCTTCATGGAAAGAGATTTTTGAAATGTCTCTTTAGAGACACCCAGGTCCCAGCCATGTATGATCAGCCTCGTTTTAAAGTTCATGCCACTTAAGATAATGCCATAACAGTTAAGACTGTAATTCTGGTAACAAAAATTCAAATATTTCTACAAGTATCTCCCTATATTACTTTTCAAATAAAATCACATTTCCAGACACCTTACCTAAATAGCCTACTCTAATATATATTAACTAATCAAATTGACTAAACATTACTTTTCGGGTAGCAAAAAGGACTTTATTATTTGACACATTCCATAAAAAAAATTGAGGAAGTTGAATGAATCGACTATTCTCTCAAGTCGGTCACACCCTACCAGTTTATAAACATGGCAGTAGATACTACCATCATCAACATTTTTAAGGCTGAGTCACAAAATAAAAGGAGTTCATTTGAAAGGAGAAAACAAGCTTCCGGCGCTGTTCTAAGAGCTTAATGGCACCAAGAAAAAAAAATCGTGTGTCTGTACCTTTTCATGGTATGGCCCTAGCACAATCCATCCACAGAAGCAATAGCCAAAATAAATCATAGCCGCACAGCAGCAGAACCGCATGACGTTGGGCAGCGCTGCCTGAAGGGTCAGGATCAGGAGCTGAGAAAGGAAAAGAGGTCCTTAGAATCCTTTTCTCCTTCAGCCAAAGCCGTGCAATAACTTTGAAAGGGAGAAGGACCAACAGCACAGACAGCCATGAGATTCCTTACATTGTACTTCTGAAAGAAACTGAGGTAGCGGATGACGCCAATCCACACAAGCAAGGTCGAGGTCCCGAGAAGTATGCTGCAGACGTCATAACTTGTTAGACTCTAAAACAGAGTGGGAACAAGTGATCAGAAATTCATCTGAGCAAGAACTATTTATTGGGTAGCTATGAGTCGGGCACTGTTCAAGGGTCTGAGGACAAAACAATGAAAAGACAAAATTTCCTGCCCTCATGAAGCTTGCATTTTAATGGCGGGAGAAAGGTGACAGCAATAAATTAATAAATACTTGATACATTAGCTGATGGTAAGTGCAGAGGAGAAAGTTCAGGAGAGGGGATAAGGAATGGGTAGGGGGTTGCATTATAAGTACTGTGATCATGGAAGGTGTCACTGAAAAGGTAGCACTTGAGCAAAGACCTGAAGGGAGTGAGGGAGCAAACCAAACAAAGTCAAGGGCAAGAACCTTCCAGGCACAGGAACCAGCAAGTGCAAAGGCCCCAAGACAGGAGGGCGTCTGGCAAGACAGTCTGGCCAGAGTAAGCAATGAAGTCATAGACGTAAGAGGGCAGGTAGTTAGGGCCTTGTGGGTAATTAACAACTTTATCTTTACTCTGAATAGGGTAAGGAGATTTGAGAGCTCTGAACAGGAGTGATATGATCGAATATTGGCTGCTATGGTTGAGAGCAGGCTGTTGGAGGAGTGAGAAGGCCATCGCAATAATGTAAGTGAGAGCTGATGGCGAATTGGTGGAGATGATGAAGTGATTTTTAAAGGCAGATCAATAGGACTTCCTCTTGGATTAGATGTGGAGGACAGGGAATTTATGAGACAGGAGTCAGGGGTGAATCTATGGCTTTTGTCTTGAGCAACTGAAGAGAGTTGGTACTAAATGAAATTAGAAAGGTGAAGCAGGTTTGGACTGTGGAGGTGGGGACCTTAGGAATTCTGTTTTAGGTATGTTAAATCTGAGAGCCCAGGTAGACATCCAAGTGAAGATAGGGAATAGACAGTTGGATATCTGAGACGAGTTGAGAGAAGAATTCCAAGCTGCAGACACAAATGTGGAAATCATTGGCAGGTAGATGTTATTTAAAAACATGGAACAGAATGAAATCACCAAGACAGCGGCAGAAAGTAAAAGATGTTCAAAAACTACGCCTTGAAGCACTATCACTTCAATAGGTTGGAAAGATGAAAGGGAACTGGCAAAGGAAAGTCAGAAGACCCACCCATGGTCTTCTTAGGAGGAAAAACAGGCAAGTGATAGCCCAGCAAAAAAAAGTGCATCAGCAAAGAGGGAGTGTTTGAAGTGTTAAAAACGGCTACTAGGTCAAAATGAGGATAAATAATTGATTATTGGACTTTGCAACATGGGAGGTCTTTGGAAAGAACACTTTCTGTGGAGTGGCAGGGCAGCCTAACTGGAATAGACATAAGAGAGAATAGGAGAGCAGAATGAGCAGGAAGATAAACTACTCTTCTGAGGCCTTTTGTTATATGAAGGGGAGTAGAAAATGGGGAAGTAGTAACTCAAGGGAGAAATATATTGATATTTTGTCTTTTTAGAAAGGAGAAAAAACACGCTGATGAGAATGACGGGGTAGGGAGTGGGAAACTGATGATGCACAAGGAACGAAGCGAGCAGAGTGAGAACTATGCCCTTGAATAAGCAAGTGGGGACAGTGTGTGGTAGGTATAATATATCCACAGTAACAGAAAAAAAGCAGAATGTATGGGTACTGATGCTGGTAGGTAGATCAATGAAGTGGGAGTTTGTGACATTTCTACTTTTTTCCTATTTTTCTTGTGAAATGGGAAGTGAGGTCATCACCTGAGAGTGGGGAGGAGGCAGGGGCATTAGAGGTTTCAGAAGAGAAGAAAACATATGAAATTATAAGATGAGGGTAGCAAATGGTCTAGAAAAATGTGGAAAGAGTTCACTGAGGTTAATGATAGTTGAGGTTAGTAAAGATAAAGATTTGCTGCAAATCTTCCTCTACTTAAATATCTATAGAAGTTAAATATCTATTCTGATGATTCACACAACAGCTCTGCCATGGTGGCAGCTGCTCTGTGTTGAGCTAAACCTATTCTCTCCTTCTGAGGCACCCCTTGCAGTTAGATGTGACTAAATCCTCTCCAGTGGAAAGTGAACAGAAATGGAGGCTACCACACTAGAGCCAAGGCTATAAGACTGGGAAACTACCTCCAGACCACACCATGTTTTCCCTTCCATGGGCTGCAACCTGTCTGTGAGATAACCCAGCATCAATTGTGCAGTCTGGACAAGCCTGTCATGGCTGGTGGAAAAACAAGATGGGAGAACAAGATGGGAAAAACAAGATGGGGTCCCTGAATGACTGCCTGGAGGTGAATGATTCACCAGCCTATAAAACCTACCCTGACTATTGCCTGAGGGAGAAATAAGT
Organism: Mormoops blainvillei; assembly: GCA_004026545.1. Classification (NCBI taxonomy): domain Eukaryota; kingdom Metazoa; phylum Chordata; class Mammalia; order Chiroptera; family Mormoopidae; genus Mormoops; species Mormoops blainvillei. The sequence continues at coordinate 43,297 of PVJD01009781.1, forward strand.
TCCTATCTTATCTGAGCCGCTGCATTTGGGGGTTTCTGCCCAGGAATGTGAATCAAAACAGGCTTATGCTCATTTTTAGTTGCAACCAAAGCTAGAAAACATTAGTTTGAACAATGTTAGTTTTTCAATAATGATTTTTGCTTTGGAGGAGAGGGTTGATTTCTAGTCTGAGTTAGTTCTAACTCAAAATGGAAAACCTTGTAGCCCATCAATGAGAAAAATAAGAATATGGAAACATTCTCAATTTGTATGGACAAAGGAAACACCTAGAGCACATGGTTTGGTCTCACTCTGCACCTCCCAGCGCTGCTCTTTTTTTGTTGAAGATTCTGGTATTTCTTTTAAGAACAACAAAAAACACCTCGTACGTTAGTTACCTTGCTGTGTTTATGAATTTTGGTATGTGTAAGAGTTCACAGGCCCCACTCAGAGTTCCGACTTATGAGGTCTAACTTGGGAATTTTTACCAGGTACCCCAATGATTCTGATGCAGACTTTTGTGGACCACACTTCAAAAAACGCTACCTAAGAGATTTCCTGACTAGGGTGTCGTTCTTCATTCCCAGCACCCCCTAATCCGTCAGGTTTTCTGGCCGGGTCAGTCTTTCCCAGTAAGGAAATGGCCGGGGAGCTTCAGGGGGCCCAGGAGCCTTTGCCTTAGAAGAGCCTGGGGTGGCGAGGCCGGGCAGCGGCGGTAAACCGGAGCAGTTGTGCACGGCACGGGGAGGCCGTGGCATCCGGCAGTAACAGACTGTCAGGGGTGAATGTCGTGCTGGTGATGGCCTACGGGATCGTGGTGTTTGTACTGCTCTTTTATTTTTGCCACGAGGCAAATCATGCACTTTGCAATGAAATCCCGAAGGGGACGGCACGTCCCTGTGGAATACAATGCCCCAAAGGACTTAAAAGAGGAGATCGATATTAGATTCTCCAGGGTTCAGGATATCAAGTGGGAACCTCAGCTCCTCGCAGATGATGACGTAAGATGGCTACAGCTGGAAACCAAGGGAACTCAGAACTGCTACAACTATTTATACAGCATGAAAGCTCTGGATGCCATACGTGTCTCCAAGATCCCACTTTATGCTGAAGCCCAGCATCCCTGCTCCTTAATCGGCCAGAATTTTCCACTCCTACCTGCTAGATCTTCGAAACACTAGTACTCCGTTCAAGGGTGAGCACAAGGCCCTCACTGATACCCTGCTGGATGGCGGAGACAGCCTGCTACGGGACAGGGGTCTTTGGCCAGAGAGGATACCAGCACTATCAGGAGGCTCTGAGTGAACTGGCCACAGTGTGAGTTTAAAGGGGAACATGTCAAAGGGGACTGGTTAGAGAATATAGTAATGCTGGACTGTTCCCACAATGAGATGGCCTTTATAAAGCAATATAAACAAATTCCATGGTAACATAAGAGTTGTTAGGTTCCAGGCTATTAGAACTGTCTTTCGCTCACATTGGAAAGCAGATGCTGCTCTACAGGTTAATAAGGGAAACTTCTACTTTTGTGCACCTTTTATTTTTTCCTTGTTTTTTTGGCCCAGCTCAGTAAAATGTCGGAATTGGTATAAAAAGAGTTTTTCAGCACACAAAGATTCCTTCTCTTCCAGGGTCCCAGATCCTCCTTCAGTGTGTCTTGGTCTGATAAATATAAGAATTAAATGCCGCCCATTTTTATTACCACTTTAAGCATTAGTAACCCTCTTCTGAAACACAGGACACCACTACAGAGAGTAATCATGACTTTTGTCTAGGAATGTTTTAAATATATACTAACACAGCTTTATTATGTTCTTTATGCGAATATTAAAATAAAAGGGTAAAGAGGAGAATCCAATCTACAGTAAAAAGTTAACAGCCATGAAAAGAAAGAATACATGTTTTCTGCTGTGTTGAATATGGATCTTTCTCAAACGATAGTGGGTATATCTGTTTTGTTTTTTCTCTGTCCCTAAAAATGAACTATGTTGTTCCTAAAGATTAAAAAAAAAAAGATTTCCTGATTAGATTTAAGAAAATTGCTGCTATCAGTTCCAAGTTACTCAGCACAGTGTTTGAAAGAAATCATTTACAAATTCTCATATTCTGGAAAAAATAAATTACAATTAATGCAAATCTGATACTAACAATGGTATAAGTCGGAAAAAAGTTTACCTTGGCTTGGATTTCCATTTTCAGAATTGATCCAATGATTGTCAATAAGTCACTGATGATAATCATAATGTACCATCCATTGACAAATTCCATTCGCTCAGAAACAGAAACCTCCTTCTTATAATGGAGGAGGAAAAAATTGACAAATTCCTTTGGGGAAAAGAGAGGGGAGAGCACAGTGAATTTCTCTGTCAATCAAAATGTCTGTAACATTCCTAGAAAACAACAGCCCCTACCTGTTGAAGCTGGATTCCTTTAATCACAGACCGAAAGCACAGGATTAACGAAGTGGAGCATATCAGAATAACAAAGGCATCGAAGATCATCATGTAATGAGTGTTCCTCTGAACTGGAAGGAAAAGCATTACCTGTTTATGAAATGGGATTTTAATATGGTGGCAACTATTTCTTTTTTTTTTCTTTTCATTTTTAGCCCCGTTTATTTTAACTGCTGCACTGTATACCACAATATAGATATACAATATGGTAAAGGACATTCAGATTGTACTCTGGTTGTAATCCGTTTTTTCCTACTAGAAACAATTCTCCAAGTCCTCTGGGCACAGCTGCAGTGGTTCTTTAGGTGAATGAATATCTAAAGGTGGAATTGTTGGGTAAAGGCATATGTATATTTCTAAAACAAGGTCCTAAGAAATTGTTCTCCAAAAAGATCACACCTCTTTACCTATCTACACATATCTCCCCATCTTCTCCACTACTGGATATTAGTAATCTTTAGTTTTTGCCAATCAAAAGAGCAGATCTATTATTCCCAAAGGTTTCAAGTGCCATCTTTAGCATGTATTTTACCTTTTTGAGGTTTTTTTAGTATTTCAATGCCTAGGAAAAATATTTCTTATTACTTTTTCTGGAATTTCTATGGCCTATTCTTGCTTTTTTATGTTTCCACATATTATTTAGGATCAGATTGTCAAATTCCAATAGAAATTTTACTGGTAATTTTTGGGAGGGCCCATGTCAAATTTATAGGTTCCTTAAGGGAGAATTGACATGCTCATGATGTTAAATCTATTGTCCAAAAACATGGTGTGCCATCCCATTGATTCACGCCTTCTTTTACCATCCTTCTGAAGAATTTTCAAATTTTATATGGCTCCTTCACACTCCTTTTTAGAGTAATTTAAATAACTCAAGTATTCTCTACACGAAGACAGCAAAGAGAAAAAACCCTGATAAATGTTCTTCCTATAAGTATCTAGAAGGTTGAAAGTCCTCTTTAAAAATCACCACAGCCTCACCCCTGCAGTGACGCTGCTGGGTGGCCCTCACCTGGCACTGCCGCTCCGCTCAGCCGCGGACGCCTTTCCGTGGCCCGCCTGCCCCCTCTTTTCCCTCCTAGCGACCGCAGGGCCCCCAGTGCGCCTCCCGCGGATGAACCCACGTGGGCGACGGTGTGGTTGGATAGGTGCAAGGCCTCGATAGGGTCGTCAGAGAGACGGTGGGGGCGGGGGGCGGCAAAGGTCTTTACTTAGGGAGGAGAGTTGAAGGGAGATGCCAGAGGCGTCTGTTCGAGAACTTCAGGAGAAGCAGAGACCAGGGCTCCGCCGGGCGAGGGATTGGAGACGCCAAGGAGGGGGCGAAAGAGTGTGACGCTGGGAGAAGCTTAAAAACGGGCTCAGGCTGGGCCCGAAGAGGGTGTTACGGGGGCGGAAGTGAGGGTGGGGCTGCGATCCCCCAGAGAGGTCGCGGGGTGGGGGCGGGTCGGAGGGGTGTCGGAGGCGGGGCGGGATGCCCCGGGCGACAAGGAAAGGGAGGTGGCGCGCTTGGAAGGAGAACCAGATCCTTATGAGCAGTGTTGTGAAGAGGCGGGTACGGGAAGAGGATTGGAGTGAAGATGTCTGGCGGGAGATTTTGAAAGGGTTTTAAATTGGAGGCCGGAGGGGTGAGGGTCCACGGCAGAATCTGGATGGAATAGAGAGAACTGAAGTTTGGAGAACGGAGGGACCTGTTGGTGGGCAGTAGTGGGGACGGCTGGAAACTAGAAGGAGAGTTTGGGAGGAGGAGCAATGGGGTGAGAGACCGGACACTGCAGCGACGCGCTCTTAGAGGCTTGGGGGCTCCTTTCCGCTGCGGGAAGGGAGAGCAGAGTGAAGCAGCATCACTGCAAACAGTTCTACTTGCCAGGCCTTCAGCTTTTAACAGGGAGGAAAGGGCATGCGGGGCAGGTCAGGTGGGTTTGGAGAGTTGGAGCTGGCTGAGGGTTCAAATGGATTTGCTCTCGAATGCTGCCTAGCTTCCTTTCTTTCCTGGTTATGAAAAGAAAAAAAAGAAAAAAAGCAAAAGGAAAACTGGCGTCCCAGGAGTGTGGTAAAGGAATGGACTTTTCCAGTTTTTAGCAGTGCGAGCACAGGGAGAAAGAGTCGTGCTGTGCTGGACCCTAAACGCTGAGGAGGAGGCTCTGGATGTCTGAGAAACGGACCAGCACACACGGGGTGGCATCTGAGCGGCAGGCTTGTTAAATGAGCGCTTTACTCTCCAGACCTTTCTTCTGCTGCTTAGGTGCCAGGAGGAAGTGGTATTTATATACCACTGGTGCCTGGTGAAATAAATGTCCCTGTCGGAGTGGATGCCATCCCAGTGGATATCTTGTGCTTGGCAAGGGAAAGGGCTGAGACAGAGTTTGAGGGGCAGTTCTGGTCCGATAGGTGAAGTGACTGATGGAAAGGGTCTTTGGCTATAGCCACTTTGAGCAGTTCTGCTTAAAGATGAAAGCTAATGCTAATATTATAACAAAATTAAGTGGGTCCCATATGGATCTGAGGAATCAGGTGAGAAGGTGTCAGAGGATAATTGCTTTTCCCTCCGGTTGTTAAATTTGGAACCTTTATTGCCATGAATTACTGAGTCTGGAAATTCTCGGAGTTGGTGTAGTTTTGTGACTTGGCATTGAGGACCACAGTGCTTTGCTGTATTCTTCCTTATTTTCTAATGGTGAGAAATGTGGAGACTAACACTTCATTTTCCATAGTTTATAGCTTCCAGTTGTATTTTAACTATTTTAGAAGTCATGGAATATGTGGCTCCATTTCAGCTTGAGTTTTCCCAAATTTAATGGATTTAAGCAGGACTGCTAGAAGGGGACCCAGAGGCTGGCCCTGAACTATAAGGCGCAAGCTGCATGGCCCCCTGGCAGGCCACCTCTCTGACTCACTTGGCACTTCTGCATTGGTATCGCGGTGGTGGCGTTTCGCAGACACCCAGAACAGCTCTGTCCTGTCAGGAAGCTGCAGGAGATGGCGCCCACGGCCTCGTGCAGTGCCATTTGGCTAAGGCAGTGTAAGTGGCTTCAGCAGCCCCTGGGAGGCCCCTGCTGGGACCAGGAGGAACAGGTGAGGCGGACAGAGCGTCAGTCTACAGAGGACCAGCAGAGGCGCAGCTTGGTGGGAGACCCTGGCCACCCTCTTTTTTGACCACCTGGCCTCCAGCCTCTGGCCACCTTGCTCTTGTCACCCTGCTTTTGCTACCGTTGCTTTTGCTCTCCCATTAGAACTTAGCACTAATAAACTTTGCCTGCATGCAAAAAAAAAAAAAAATTGCCACAACCATCAATCAAAGATCTTTAATTAACAGCTTGTGGTCTTGTGTTTTTAAAACAGTTAACCACCCTGTATATCCTATTAAAATACACATATCTAGGTATAAAATGTTTATTAATAACCCACCATGTGCCAGGCATATTAGTTAAGATACAATGATAAGTAAGATAGACGGCATCCCCATTTTTACAGATGAAGACACTAAGGCTCAGAAGAGAACTCACACATTATAGTCATCTTCTATCCAAGTCAAAAGGTAGACTGAATGCCATTGACAATTTTGGAGCTGAACTGGAGAAAACTGACTGGAAAGACTTAATCTCATTTTCTAGCCTCTTGTAAGTAACTTAATGGTAGGTTGTGCTGGCCTTAATGAGTAGGTCAGGGACTCTTGGATTCTAGTGAGCAGAAGAATTATTCCAGATACCTAAGATACAGTTTCCCAGCTCCACATAACACAGTCAGTATGTCTGGGATGGAGCCTAGGAAGATGCAGGTAGTCCTTACTCATATCATACTTGGATAGTAATTGCTTTAAGGTTTCCTACTGATTGATGCACAAAGTTCAGAAGCAGTAAAATGAGAGAGTAAGAGTAAATAAAGTGAAATTTATTCATTCTAATATTCTTTTCACTAATAATAGGTAACTTCAAATATATGAGGCTCTTCAGTCGCAACTTTTATTTCAATCACAAATTGTTTACTTGAAACACAATCCTGTTTTGTCATCGGTAAACACTATAATACTTCTCCACAAACTTTAGAACAGGGAAAATGAGAGCATATGAAAGTGCCTGAAACAAAGGCTTTCTCACAAAGGCTTGTTTCTTGGTTTTTAAGTTTTTCTAAAGTAGGTTTAGACCTTTATATAATAATTAGATGCCCCTTGGCCAGTATAGTGAGATGCTTCATTACAGAATTAGTGCTTTATCAGTGCTTTATCAGTAAAGAGCAGTCTAACTTGTTAAAGAAAGACAAGCTCTGTAGCACAGAGCACATGATGGCTGAGAACTCTGCCCACCTCTCTTCACCTGGCTCCACCCATGCTGACCAGGATTCTACACTCGCAGGTCTCCAGGATCTCTGTATGGGTGGCTCTGTCTCATCAGTCAAGTCTCACCTAAAATCTACTGCCCCTTCGGTGAGGCCTTCCTTCACTATGCAATATAAATGACCTCTCTTCTCCCACATTCTCCCACACCAACCCTGTGCATGGACAGCCATGGTTATCAAATGTTAGAGTCACCTGGATAGCTCATAGAAAGTTTCTGATTCAGTGGGTAAGGCTGGAGAATGTGCATTTCTTACAAGTTCCCAAGGCTAAGAAGCACTAATATAGAGTGGCAGACCCTGGAGACAGACTGCAAAGGTTTGAAACCTGACTCCGTCATTATTGGCTGTGTGACCTTGGACAAGTCTGTAATTTCCCTGTGCTTCAGTTTTCTTACCAGAGAAGTGGGAATAATCATGCCTATCTCATTGGGGTTGCTATGAGGATCAGATGAGTTCATTCATACAGGGTGCTTAGAACTGCGTATAGCATATCAATACATGTTGGCTATTATGCTTTATTTTCTTCATATTCTCCTATCTGAAAGTATTTTCTTCATTAACATACATGTTTACTTCCTGGCTTGTCTCCCTGCATTAGAATAGAGCTCCACAAAGTCAGGGGTCTTGTCTATCTGTAAAAATAGGAACACTGCCTATCTCAAGGATATTTTAAAATATTAAGATGAGAAAAAATATAGATAGAAGTACTTATGCAATAAGCATTAAAAAATATTGGTTTGAGTGTGTTTTGTTTTGTTTTGTTTTTTGCTGGGGGGATCGTAAGTATTTTTTTTTAGTAAGGAGTGAGCCAATGAGGGCACATGGAGAAGGCAGGAAAAGTCATTTTAATTACTAATGCCCTAATTATCACCTGGAACATCAGCTATCTACAACAAATTGATCTACTTGCAGACAGGTAGGGACTTGGAAATGGTACACACTCTTTCATCTGATGCTCCACATATCCCTGAGACCAGTAATTTAATGACCATTTTGAAAACTAGTAAAATGTATCGCTTACCTGATCCAGATACGTGCCAGTCTTTACATTCTTTGATGGAAATGTCGTTATCTAAACTTATTTTAATTCTTCCACTGTGGGCTTTGTTGTCAAATGTTATCTGCAAAGAAAAGGAAAAGGGTCAAAAACATACCTATAGTTTTTGAGGCCAAGATACCTCTATGCATTAATTAGAAAGCAATTCTTTCAAAGTAAGAAGAAACCCAGAGTCGCATCCATGACCTATTGCTAACTCTGTTCAACCTTGGGATGTTCACTTTACTTCTCTGTGAAATGAGAAGTTTGAACTGTATCTTCTACAGAGATCTTTCATTCATAAAATCCTATGTTTCTAGGAAATATTCCAGCCCTAGACAACTTCTAAAATAAGAGAACTTTCCCCTCCTTCCCATTCTAGGTACCTCTAGATGCCCTCTTGATATGAGCAAGAGTTGGTACAAAGCTTCCAGTTATAAAATAAATAAGCCACAGAGATGTAGTGTGCAGCAGAGGGAATATAGTTAATATTGTAATAACTTTGCATGGTGACAGATGGGTACTAGACTTAGTGTGGTAATTACATCATAGGGTATATAAATGTTGAATCACTATGTTGTACACCTGAAACTAATATAACATTGTATGCCAACTATGCTTTAATTAAAAAGAAAAAACTTTTTAAAAAACTCATACAACTGTGCTTTTCTCCATCATCCAGCAGTTCCTCGGCGAGGGGTAAGTTTTTAGTGCTGCTGAAATTCTTACTAACACAGAGGTTCATTATTTCTCTTGAAACATTTCAGGTGGAACTTCTTAAAATTTTCCTTCTGGACCTAGATTTCCTAGTCACTCTAGAACCATATGTATTACCAAAGATGTGGTCCCAGGGAACCAGCAGCCATATCTTGCTTCAAGGATACCTATTCAGGACACCAGGCACAGAGGGGGACAGAACCATGCCGGAACACCTCCCATTGCCCTTCCGCTGTTTCCGCTTCCAGCTCCCTCCACTTTCCCCATGCAGGGATACAGAGGTCAAATGAGAAAATCAGTCTTTTTTTAAGTGCCCTCTCTTTCAAGTCCTTTAAAAAGTCTGTCATTTAAATGAGTTTTATTGCTACTTCTACATATTGGTTAATCAGATATCACTTCAGATATAAGATAGCAAATAAATTTAATGAGTCTGGTCACTTTGTCTCAGCATATTGGATTGTAAGCTTCTTTCCTTGACAAGCAACTAAGGCCATTATCAGTGTGTATCCATCTCCATATCTGCTGGAGGGCCCAGCCTATGACCTCCCACAAGGAAGATGCTCAGTATTACTTGAATGAGTTAGAAACCCTTGCCAAGGGGAAACCACGTTTTCCCAGAGACTCAGGGTCTTAGGAAATATTAGGTGCCAACCAAATATCTGTTGAGTAAATATACTTTGGTTTAATGTCAATCACACCTCAGTAAATTCTTTAAACAAAGAAGAAAATACTGGATGTAATTAACAACTGATTAAATAGTACAGGGGGGAAGATTAGTGAATTTGAAGGCATAGCGATAGAAACTATCTAAATGAAACAAAAGAGAGCATTAGTGAGCTGTGGCACAACTTCAAGTGCCGAGATATACATGTATATTTGAAGAAATTATACTGAGTGAATGTCAAATGTAATGAGAACTATAAACCCACAGAACCAAGATGTTCGATGAACTCCAAACACAAGAAACATGAGGAAAACTACACCAACGATCAAATTATTAAAATCAAAGACAAAGATTAAAATGTAAAAGCATCCAGAATAAGGAAAACACATTCCATGCAGAAGGACAAAGATTAAGATGACAGCAGATTTCTCATCAAAAACAGTGAGAGCTGGAAGAGCAACATCTACAGGGCGAAAAAAAACAACAACCTAGAATTCTATACCCACTGGAACTACCTTTTAAAAATGAAGATGAAATACTTTTTCAGACATACAGAAGTTGACAGAATTCATCACCAGCAGATCTGCACCATGAGAAATGTTAAAGAAGACCCTTCAGGCAAAAGGAAAATGATGCCAGATGAAAACCTGGAGCTACACAAAGGAATGAAGCACAATGGAAATGGTAACTGTATGGGCCAGTATAAGCACTTTTTTCTTACTATTTAAATTGTTTTAAAAGATAATTTAAACTGCTTATAGCAAAAATAATAATAATTTTTATAACAAATCTGGAAAGTAAATTGTATAACAACAACATAAAGGCCAAGATTGAAGAAATGGGAATGTACTGTTGTTAAGTTCTTATACTAGTTATGTAGTGGTATATCATCTGAACATAGACTGTAATAAGTTAGATATGTGCACTATACACCCAAAAATAATACAACAAAGTTATAGCTAATAAAAGCTAACAAATGAGATAAAATGGAATCATAAAAATAATCCATAAGGAGGCAGGGAAAAAGAGAAACTATATTAATAATCGCATGCAATTTAATTGGTCTAAACACCCTAATGAAAAGAGACTGTAAGTTTGGATAAAAAACCAGAACTCAACTACATGCTGTCAAATAAGAAACCCACTTAAATACAAGACACAAATAGGTTTAAAATGATGAAATAAAAAAGATATACCGTGCTAATATTAATCAAAAGAAAGTTGAAGTGGCTATTCTAACATCAAAGTAAGTTTTAGAGCAAAGAATATTACCAGTGTTAAAGATTGCTATTTCATAATGATGAGAGTTGGTTCAATTGAACATAAGAACCCTAGGTGTTTATACACCTAGTAAAGAGCTGCAAAATACATGATTCAAGAATTTATCACACTACTTAGAATGAATGCTAACATAGCATAAATATGATATGCTATGATAAATTCATCATAGAATGAATTTATGATGTAATTTTATATCATAAATTCAACTGGGCACACACACAGAAAAGGGTTAATAAATAGCTATTGAATCAACTGAATATATACTATCTACCAGATACTTTGGTATATCCTTTATATATGTTATCTTCCATCTTAACAACAACTTTGTCCAGTTCGTAAGCATTAATTTCATTTAACAAATGAGAAAACTGAACCTAAAACCAATTAAGTAATTTGCCCAAAGCCATGTAGCTACTAACTGGTGAGCTGGAATTAAAATCTAGTCTTGTCTGACTGCAAAGTCCCTGTATTTTGCCTCAGGTGCGTGCTGCCCCAGTTCATGTTTACCTATAACAATGAAATTGCCCTAATGGCTTTTATTATTAAAGTACCATAAGTTCGACCACAGTCCTATGAGAAGCATTGTTAAATCTATAATGCACAGGCATAGCCTGGGATGATTCTACCATAATGGTGAAAATATAACATCTGCATGTGGCTAACAGGTCAGGTTGCTTTTATCACCATATTGAGGTCATTTAAAAAGATCTCCAAAGTCAATATGCAGAAATTGATGGCATTTTTATACACCAGTAATGAACTATCGGAAAGAGACACTAAGAAAACAATCCCACCTACTATAGCAACAAAAACATAAAGTACTTAGGAATAAATTTAACCAAGGAGGTAAAAGACCTATACTTGGAAAATCTGAGGACACTGGAGAAATTGAAGAAGATACAAATAAGTGGAAGTATATACCATGTTCATGGATTGGGAGAATTAGCATCATTAAAATGTCCATACTACCCAAAGCAATCTACAGATCCAGCGCAATACTTATTAAAATACCAATAATATATTTCATAGATCTAGAACAAATATTCCAAAAATTTATATGGAACCAAAAAACACCCCCAAATAGCCTCAGCAATCCCGAGAAAGAACAAAGTTAGAGGGAATGCAATACCTGATATCAAACTATACTACACGGCCATTGTAGTCAAGATAGTCTGGTACTGGCATAAGAACAGAGACATAGATCAATGGAACAGAATAGATAGCCCAGAAATAAACCCATGTCTCTATGGTTGATTAATATTTGACAAAGGGGGCACAAGCATACAATGGAGTAAAAACAGTCTCTTCAGTAAACAGTGTTGGGAGAACTGGACTGGTACATGCAAAAAAAAAAAAAAGGAAACTAGACCACCAACTTACACTATACACCAGAATAAACTCAAAATACATAAAGGACTCAAATATAAATCGTGATACCATGAAAGTCCTAGTGGAAAACATAGGCAGTAAAATTTCAGACATCCCACGTAACGATATTTTTGCCAATATATCTCCTAGGGCAAGGGAAATAAAGGAAAAAATAAACAAATGGGACTACATCAAATTTAAAAGCTCCTGCACAGCTAAAGAAAACATCATCAAAATGAAAAAGGAACCGACAGTATAGAAGAACATATTTGCCAACAATATATTGGACAAGGGTTTAATCCCCAAACTATATAAAGAACTCATACAACTCAACTCCAGGAAGCCAAACAATCCATTTAAAAAATGGGCAAAGGACCTGAATAGACACTTCTCCAAAGAGGACATACAGATGGCCCACAGACATATGAAAAGATGCTCAACATCACTAGCCATCAGAAAGATGCAAATTAAAACCACAATGAGGTATCAACTCATACCTGCCAAAATGGCTGTCATCAATAAATCAACAAACAACAAGTGCTATTAAAGATGTGAAGAAAAGGTAACCCTAGTACACTGTGGGAATGCAGACTGGTGCAGCCACTGTGGAAAACAATATGGAACTGCTTCAAAAAACTAAAAATGGAACTGCCTTTTTGACCCAGGGATTCTACTGCTGGGAATATACCCTAAAAATCCCAAAACACCTATTCAAAAGAATTTATGCACCCACATGTTCATAGCACCACTATTTACAATAGCCAAGATTTAGAAACAGCCTTAGTGCCCATCGGTAGATGAGTGGATCAAAAAACTGTGGTACATTTATATAACGGAATACTACACAGCAGAAAGAAAGAAGGAACTGCTACCTTTTGCAACAGCATTGATGGAAATGGAGGCTATTATGCTAAATGAAATAAGCCAGTCAGTGAAAAAACAAATACCATGTGATCTTATAACAGGAATCTAATGGACAAAATAAACTAATGAGCAAAATAGAAACAGAAGCATAGAATCATAGAACAGACTGACAGCTGTATGACGGGAGGGGAAAGATGGGGACTGATTGAAAGAAGGTGAAGAGATTGGTCAAAGAACATGTATGAAGGACCCATGGACATGGACAATGGTGAAGGGACTGATTATAAACGTGGGGGGGCAGACTAAGTGGAAGGGGTCAAAGAGGGGAAAAGTAGGACAACTTTAATAGCAAAAATAATAAAATATTATAAAAAGGATTTCCCCACCTTTGCACAGCTGATCCTCCATGGAGGGTGGAGGTTGGTGGTAAGTGATCATAGCCAATCCTTGCAGCTGACAGGCCTGGGTAAATTCCTCCTATTGATCTGCCAACAGCAGCCAAGGGTCAACTAGAAGAGGAGGGTATACTCAGCCCACATAAATGGTGCACCTCAAGTACCCAGCTTGGATGATAAGGGAGGCTGTGTTACTGGACCTTACAGGACACCTACTACATTAGGCCACACTACCAAGACTGGGAGTCATAGCAGCTCTACCTAATACATAGAAACAAACACAGGAAGCCTGACAAAATGAGGAGACAAAGAAACATGGCCCAAATGAAAGAACAGATCAAAACTCCAGAAAAAGAGCTAAATGGAATGGAGATAAACAAATGATCAGATGCAGAGTTCAAAACATTGGTTTTAACAATGCTCAAAGAAATTAGCGAGGGCCTCAACAGCATAAAAAAGATCCAGTCAGAAACGAAGGATACACTAAGTGAAACAAAGAACAATTTACAAGGAAACAACAGTAGAAGGGATGAAGCCAAGAATCAAATCAATGATTTGGAACATAGGGAAGCCAAAAACAACTAATCAAAAGAAGAAGAAAGAAGAATCCAAAAAAATGAGGATAGTATAAGTAGCCTCTATGACAACTGCAAGAGGTCCAACATTTGCATCCCCAGGGTGCTAGGACAAGAGAAAGAAATTGGAAATCTATTTTGAAAAATAATGAAAGAAAACTTTCCTAATTTGGTGAAGGAAATAGACATGCAAGTCCCAGAAGCACAGAGTCCCAAACAAGAAAGAGCCAAAGAGGCTCACTCCAAGACACATCATAATTAAAATGCCAAAGGTTAAAGATAAAGAATCTTAAAAGCAGCAAGAGGAAAGCAGATAATTACCTACAAAGGAGTTCTCATAAGACTGTCAGCTGATTCCTCAAAAGAAACTTTGCAAGTTAGAAGGGACTGGCAAGACATAGTCATGAAAAGCAGAGACCTATAGCCAAGATTGCTCAACCTAGCAAAGCTGTCATTTAGAATCGAAGGGCAAATAAAGCGCTTTCCAGGCAAGAAAAAACTAAAGGAGTTCATCATCACCAAACCATTATTGTATGAAATGTTAAAGGGACTTATTTAAGAAAAAGATCAAAACTATGAACAATAAAATGGCAAAAAATACCTATCTAACAACAATTGAATCTGAGAAACAAACTAAGCAAACAAGAACAGAGACAGCCCTGGCTGGTGTGGCTCAGTGGACTAAGTGCTGGCCTGAGAACCAAAGGGTCGCCAGTTTGATTCCCAGTCTACAGCACATGCCTGGGTTGCGGGCCAGGTCCCCAGTAGGAGATGCGCAAGAGGCAACCACACATTGATGCTTCCCTCTTTCACCCTCCCTTCACCTCTCTAAAAATAAATAAATTTTAAAAAAAGAAAAGAAACTGAGACAGAATCATGGATATGGAGAGCATTTTGATGGTTGCCAGATGGGAGGAGGGTGTGGGGGTCTGGGTGAAGAGGCGAGGAGATTAAGAAGTATTAATAGGTAGTTACAGAACAGCCATGGGATGTAGAGCACAGTGTAGGAAATGGAGTAATCAAAGATCTTATATGCATGACCCATGGACTTGAATAATGGTGTGGGGATTGCCTGAGGGAGTGGGGGCGTGCTGGATGGAGGGGGGCAAAGGGGGAAAAATTAGGACAATTGTAATGATATAACTAATAAAATATAAATTAAAAAAATTAAAAAGGATCTCCATTTCACAGGTATTTCATTTATTCATTCAACAAATATTCGACACACATGCTATAGTCTTTGAGGGATGAAAAGATTAATAAAATGGTTCCTGCCTTCAAGGAGATTTCAGTCTAGCAGAGTTGATGATAGACACATAGAAAATCCTAAAATAAATGAGAAAGTGGTAAGAGCATAGAAAATACAAAAACAAATAAAAATCTGGGAGTTCAAAGCACAGAACGTATTTCTAATTGAAACATCACATGAGGGTCTTTGAAGGAGGGGTCAGTTCAGGTAAGCCTTGAAGACATGCTAAAATTTTAAAAAGTACCATTTCCCAATTCAAGAGAAAGAGAGAAGACAAGACAGTGAATAACTCGATTTTTTAAAAATCAAGTAATATTGAAAATGCATAACCTGGTTAATATTAGGATCAAAATTTGTAGCTTAATTCAAAATAGTCTTACAGTATTAGTACTTTTCTTATCAAATATTATGAATAATTACTGCATTATACTATATTCTGAATGACTTTTAACCTGAATCTCTAAAACTTGATTTCTTACAGGCAATTAGTTGAGTACTGTGGACACAGACAACTGCTGAAGTAACAGAAATTTGTATCATATGAACGCAAGTTGTGTGAAATGCTTTCCTGTGTATGCCTATACAACACTGGGCTATTGACTCTGGTCCTCGTGAGGGGATCCTGTGAGAGGCATCCTGTGCCCTCTAGAGAGCGTTAATAGCCCCATTTACAACTGAATGTGGAGAACGCAGAAGCGACGGGGTGGGCTGAAGGGGAGTAACCAGACACTCTGAGGCAGCACAAGGAAGGCACTGTGAGCAGGAACCCAAAGGTTACAAACATTTATTCATGGTGAGGAAACTCAGCAAGAACCTTGACAATGACCTTAAGCACACAACCACACACTGCTAAATGCTGACCATACAGAACCTTTTATATTTAAACACCCTGTGCCAGACACATTTCTTGGTACTGAACACAACAATAAACTAGGCAAAGTCCCTGCCTTCATAGAACTTAGGCAGAGGTGCAAAGACAGATAATTAACAAGTAAAACTGTTATTATAACAAAATAGAGCTTGCTTCGCTTACGCACATTCAAGTGAAAACGTCCTATATATTTGGTCATGAGTTAATACAAGTAGATGAAACATGTAACTAGATAAAACATTTTGTTTTCACATACAACTAGATGAAATATTTTTCCCCAGGCTGGAACCAAATCCAGCCCAGCCCATACTCACAGTCAGAGTAAA
>PVJD01009782.1:0-59481 GCA_004026545.1 Mormoops blainvillei
TACGCACAGAGGGCTTTCTCGCAGCATCCGTGAGTTCACGTCGCCCCTCACCAGTGTACCTGCGTTCCCTCCCGGGAGGCAGCGTCAGTGTGCGGTCTGCGGCTCTCTTCTCAGCCGGGATAGAATTGCAGGCTCCCGGCCTCGGAGCAGACCTCGGGGTAGACGCGAGAAGGCGAGAGTCGGCAGCCCCTTTGCCGGTGGAGTTTGACCAAGCCTTTAAAATTGTGATTTTGGAAGTATTTGTTATGATTTCACAAAAGCGGCTGGCAGTGCCAGGTGGAACCTTTTTTTTTTTTTCTTTTTTCCTTTTCGAAGCCCTAGGTGACTAGGAGCAAGCCATTTTTAACTGGACCGGAGTTGTGCGTGGAGCCCCTGCGGGAGCTGGGGAGTGCACTGTGCTCACTGAGAAGTTCTGGCCCAAGGATGCACTGAACCTTGCATCTGGCAAAGCCTTCCTTACATGTATCCGATTCTCCCGGGTCTAGTTGGAGTGCGAGGAGGTGAAAAGGCTTTATAGCCCAAGTCCTGGGCGGTTGGGCTGGAAGCTGCCACATCTGCACTGAATCTAGAAACATCCACGGGCCCACCTGAGCTCTCGGCAAACCCGGAGCAAGTTAACTCAGTGTAGTTGGCCCAATGACATCCTTTCTGAAAGACGTGACACCCTTTCACCCACTACAACCAGTCCAGTGGCGCGGCTCTGAATTTAGCACCCAAGGAATGATTCCCAGAGCCCGCCGGAGGTTTACTGGGAGCCAGCGGGGGAAGGGAGGCGAAGGTACCTTGGAGGAGAGAGGTCTGGAGGAGGAGCCGCAGCAGCAGAAAATTTCCAGCCAAGCTGGGGAGGGACGTGGAAGTGCGGAAATTTACCAGGATGCCCCAAATAACCTTCCCTAAGTCTCCAAATTCAGCGTTCCAGAAACAGCCTAGTAACAGAGTCCAGGGCTGGAGCGCTCCGCTCTGGTGGGCTGCGGAGGTGATGTCAAGAGTTATAGCCACATTCTGTGAATTAAACTGGTGGCTAAAACGCATAGGGGCGTTTAGTGTCGCTGAGAGGCGAGGGTGGGGGATGTTTTTAGGCGAGGGGCAGTCATTGGATGTACCCTACGGAAATACGGGCAGAGTCTGAGAGTAGTGGAGAAGCTGTTTTCGGGGCTGGGGGAAAAACCCTCAAATTGAAGTAAATGGCTGGTCAGCTGGGGAGCTAAGACTTCAGGGCCGATTTTGCAGGTCGCGGTCTGCGTTGACCCGGTGGAGGGGACTGGGAGATGAGCTCTGTGAGTGCGTGCGTTTACAATGACCTCCACCTCCGCGGACCCACGCTCTTAGGAAAACTCATCAATTCTTTGTAACTTAACGTAGAGGAAAGAATTTGCCCTGCCCCTGTGCCTGCTAAACACCAACTGAGAAAAGGGGCCCAGGAGAGGACCCCTTTGGAACGGCATTTGATCGACTCAACAAGATGAATAACTTGCTCCCGGAAGGGGTCAAGACCACCTTCCCTTCCCACCCGCCCAGCTAAGTCTCAGAGCGAGGTCAGCCTCTCTTCCCCTAGGTGGCCTCTCGCCAGGGCCCGGACACTCCCGTACTATGGTCCTTTTTTGGACTCAGAGCCCTGGAGTCAAGTTTCGAGACTTTACAAGAAACCCCACCACCCGTATTCCGTGTTCTGTGTTCCGTGTTCCGTGTTCAGTGTTCAAAACATGTCTCTAGAAGTTTAGCCTCGCTGGGTCCAGGGAAAAGGGAAGCAGGAAACAAAGAGCTCCCACCCACCTCCGTCCCTTTGGCGTCCTCCCTGCGGGATTTCTAACTAGTCAGCCTTCTAGCCAGACCACCCGCAACCCTCAGCGTTCTGCCCTCGAGGCCATTTTTCTATTCCATCTTCTCATTGATGGAAGAGGAACAATCGAACACAATCTATCCCTTACCCTCCCCACCACTGCTCCGGCTGGACTTAAGAGAAACAGGAACGACCAGAAGATCTGTGTCGACCCCGGGGGAGGCCACGCAGGTCCTAGTGTGAATCTCCTTGCCGCCACGTTTGGGACGAAAGGCCCCATGGCCTCATTTGCGCATCAGCGGCGCGGGCGGAGATGCGAATGCAAAGGTGAGCGCCTGGCCCTGATCCCTTACGGAAGAAGGGCCGGTGCCTGTCGCTGGGGCCTGCGTGGTGGGAGGCCTTGCAGCCTCCCAGACGCCAGGAGGGGAGAAGAGAGCGCACCTCCGCAGTGGGGCCCAGAGATGCAACCCTTCCCCAAGGGTCAACTTTCCGTCGGAGGTCGCCCCCTTTTCCGGCCATGCCCCCTCCTTCCTGGTCCCGCCCCCCAAATGAATACGGTAGAAAGTATCGAGGTACCGGCTTAATGGCTTCAAACCCTGTCAAACCGCCTCTTTAAGCCATCTCTGCCAGAGGCTCAACTTTCTCTAGTGCCTGCGTCCCAGAAATTGGAAAGAGAATATTCTCTCGGTATTTGCCTCGGTGGCAGCGTCCGGAAATGACAACATAGTTATTGGTGCAGAACGTTTGCGTTCCTAATCTAATGGTTACTATTAGCCCCAACTACAGAAAATCCAAAGTATTAGTTGGCATTTTCTTCAGGTTTATTTTTATTCACTTTGTATTGGAAACATTTGAATTGGAAAACGAGAGCGAAATCCCGCAGCTTACATGCTTTCTGTTGCCCTGCTGCCTGGAGGGGACCCACAAGGGCTGACCAGCCAGAGTCAGCCTCCTTTGTTGATTTAAGAGTTCACGGGGCAGCGGGGCGGGACGGAACAATGACCTTGTTGCCTTTTCTCAATTGTCTGTTGTTGACATATACCTAGAATGCCTCCACTGTACAAAATTCAACTCAAAAATGAAAAAAATAAAAGAATTAAGGTGTAAAGAGGTAACGGTAATAGAGGTCCTCTTTATTTATGGCTCTGTTTGGGGTTATATATACCTCACACACATATGAAAGACATTATAAGTATATACCCTAATTTTTATACACCATTGATGTTATAATTATATGCCAGTGATAATGTTTTGATGTTGCAAGATAATTCCATAAAGAAAAGTTTGAAATGCTATTTCTAATACGCATAACATCCTCCTTCCAAGAAAGTAATTAGCAGGCTTAAAAATAATATTCAGAGGTGCTTTTATAGAAATAAAAAAATCTGAAACTTCATGAACCAAACACGATGGTTCCTAACTAGGTGCCATAGGTTAATACTATAAGAAAATACTCATCTGTTTGCACAATCTCATTTTATTTCAGTTGTGCATTTAAAATGTGTACTTTCTCATTACTCTGAAATCTCCAATCACATCATCTAAGCAAGAAAACCCGGAAAAGGTCTAGATAATGATTAAGAAATGACTAACTTTTGTGGTTTGACAATGTGTTTATCTTTACTTACATGTAAATATTAATGCCTTAAAATTAATATAACTAGATAGCACCACTCCCTAATTTCCAAGAAATTAATGTAAAGTAAAAGAGCAAGTGTAACAAACTTATTTGCTTATTGTAATATCTAGTGAGGGTCTGTTATCAAAATGTAGAAAAATAATGAGTCATACGTGTAACAAATATGCTGCTTTCCACTGCTGTCAGAGTGTTCAGTCTAGTTATAAAAACATGGAACTGTCATAGGATGCATGCTCTCACTTGAATGCAGCTAAACTGAGCCTTTGCCATATTTTAAGAACCCTCCCCCTACTCCCGAGATACATGTAACAGCCTGGAAAGACGACAGCACCGTGAACTGGGATGCTAAATCAGAAAATATACTATTACCCATAACTCGCAGCCTGCTGGCTTGCACGTAAAGACGGGACGCAAACTACGCTCCACTTCAGAGTGCGGCACGACGCGCCGTTTCCTTCTCTTGGCCCAGTTGTAGAATCCGCCACAGCCTCCTTTTCATGAGCCGCACAGGCCAGTGGCGAGTGTGGGGAGCACTGGATGCAGTCTCCCTGGCTCTGGATTTCCACACAGTGGGGGAAAAAAAGTGAAACCATACCTTAGGTCTGAGCGTGGGTCCCTTCCAATCGGAAGATGTTGATTTCGCTGTCCCAAACATCCCATGATGCACCTCTGTATAACCCTGTACCCAAGCCATCGCGGGTCGGCCGGCATGACTTTGGGCACGGGGTGCCAGGGCAAACATGCTCTTGTGAATTTTGCCAGCAGTGAGGAAGAAACATAAGTACAGCTCTCAAAGTGGAGGGAAAGGGAAGTGGGGGGCTCATCCATGTCCCTTTTTTGGGGAATATGGTGGTAAAGACCTGAGTGTCCAAGACTGTGTCAGCCATCAAAAGAGAGAATGAAAATAGGCATGGAACTAAGATGAGAAGAACACTCAACTTCCTGAAGAGCAAGAGAAAGCTTATTGAGGGAAAGGAAAAGTGCAGTAAATGCCAAGATGACAGACTGGTAGTTACAAAATAGTCATGGGGATGCACAGGGAATATAGTCAGTAATATCGTAATGACGACGTGGTGCCAGGTGGGCACTGGAAATATCAGGGAGCCACTTTGTAAAGTATATGATTGTCTGACTGCAGTGCTGTTCACCTGAAACTAATACAAAATAATACTGAATGTAAACTGTAATTGAAAAGGTTTGAAAAATTATTAAATTATGCCAAAATGACAAGGAATAGGCCTGTGACTCAGTTCATCCTGATAAGCCATGCATTTAAGGGTAAAACCCAGGTTTTTACTATTAGCCTGGGAAAAGTAAACTTTATAGGTATTTTAATATGACATTTAAAACTGCAATACTGACTTAAGGGTCCTTTTTTTGTAGAGAAGTAGACTATTTGGCAATTATTTTAAGAAGTTGTGTTACATCTTTAAACGTATTATACTAAAATAGTTACCCAAAGTAAACTCACTATTGGTAAACTGTATCAGCATAGAAAACACAACCTAAGAGTACTAGCAATACCATGAAATGGACTCCTACCCGTTTTTATGTAACTAGGTTCACTTAACAACAGAATTCAGGACTCAAACAGGAGAAAAGACTAGACCTGAAAAGAAACTTTAAAAAACGGCTACAAAGTTTTCCAGAGTTTTTGTTAGCCCTTGCCGCAGATGGAATTATACCAGAAAGTACAAGTCACGTATTTGGAACGGGTCTCTTAAACCACAGTAAAAACAGAAAGATGTGAAAACACTGCCCTCTGCTCAAATTCATACCAAGCAACTTGATGGGCTGCCAGTAACATTGCTGTATGTTCACATTTCTGACCTGGCTGCAATTCTCCTAGACTAGCTCTTCTGATGTGAGAAGAATGTGAGCGAAACCCGCGAGGGAGCATTCTTCGCACCCCTGCACTTGGGAAGAGTTTGGGGGTCCAGAATGTTGGAAAGGTCAGATACAGCTGTTCGCCTGCAATCTTTTCTGGAAGTCACGGGGTCAGGATGTCTGCACATGTGCACAAACCAACAGACCCATAAAAGCCTGATAGGAGGCAGCAGTGCCCCATAAAAGGTCACGCCCAGCCAGAATGCAGCCACATTTGAAAGGCATCTGCTGTAGGGAAGAAATATGAGACTGACAGCATCGGGGAGGAGCTGCAGCGGCAGCGGAGAGATGGCTGGGGATTAATCACCGTAAAATACCGAGCAAAAAAGACAACGCATTCTGCCAAGCGTGAATACTTCTCTGCTCACATGTTTCACAAAGTACACTCTTCAAAGTACAAGCCGATTGGCCAAGGTCAGGTTGATCTTTGCTGGGCTAACAGAAGCAGCTGCGAAGTGTATCCTGTGGCCAACTGGAAACACCTAAGGATTTTTAACTTAAAAAAAAAAAAGCTAATTATTTGTGGTTCAAAGGAAGAAATACTCCTGATAACACAGAGTCATCCGAACTGCATTTTCTCTCACTGCCCCTGCCATTCTTTTGGGGGCAATACTAACTTACAAAGGTTATTGGTTGCTGTTAGCCTGGAGCTCTCCAGGGCTTTTTAGTGTATGCCCTTTGTATTTCTAGAGTTAGCTTCTCGCCTTATTTCATAATCTCTTCTCATTGAGACACCCTTTGTGTGGGAAATACTGCTACCCGACGGCCTTTGGTGCAGTGATTCGGACACCCCAGGGGGCGGTTTGGAGGGCCGCAGGCAGGGCCACGCCTCACCGCACACATCCGCGTCTTACCGAGAGACACCGAGGAACTCTAGAGAAGGCCGTGGACACTCAAAGCTCTACAGTCTTCAGAGATTTTTGTTTGGTTTTGTTGGTTAGCTTTTAATTCAAACATCAAAACTTTCTGTATGTGATTCTTTTGCTGCTTTTTTCTTTTTTACCCAGTTGTGCTATTATGTTAATGTCTATAATGAGCATGTTGACAATAAGAAAAGAGGAAGAATGGAAGGCATCAATAAAGAAAACAAAGATGACAGACCTAAAAGGAAGCGATATGCAATGGAGTACCAGTCAACAGCGGAAAGGAAGGAACTTTCGATATACGATGTAACATGGATGAAGCTCAATGTGAATACGCTAAGTGGAAGAAGTAAGGCTAACAGATGAGCGCGCTTTGTGGTTCTGTGTTGGGAAATGCAAACTAATGCACGGTGGCAGAGGTGAGATAAGTCGGGGTCTGAGGGTGACAGGGAGAGGCGGCAGAGAGGGATGCAAAGGGGCTTCCGGAGGCTTCTGGAAGTGGTTTCTCATCGGGAAGTTCCTCGCTTCATTGCAACGATAGTTTCACGGGTATAGACGTATGTGAAAGCTTACCAAATTATACGCTTTAACTATGTGCAGTTTATTACATATCAGTTACACTTCAATACAGCTGCTGAAAATAGACCTCAAAAAAGAAACTACTACTTCCGGCCCCATTCTGTATCACTATTGTTGCTGTGACTATTATTATCGGCACTGTAGGCTCGTTATCATGAGAAGCAGGGGGAGAGGGCACACACGTGGCATCGCGTGGGGTGAGACCGGGGATTTCGAGGCCGAGAAGGACCCTCCGTCGCCCACTGGCCCGACCGCCTAGCGGCAGCTGCGGTTCCGGCCCACCACTCCGAACACTGTGTTGCGGGACCCTTTCATCTGAAGCACTTTTCCTTCCTCTCATGTCATCACGTCAGGGATTACAATATACGCTTTCAAGAAGACTTCTCCAATATCCTACTCTCCCCAAAGTCAAATTCATTCTGTAATTTCTAGCACTTGGTGGGTAATTTTAAATCATTCTCATATTGAATAGGCATAGGTCTTTCCAGCATCTCTAAAGCTCTTACATTTTTAAAGGAGAGAATCCACATCTGCTCCGTTATTGTAAACTCTCAGCTTTCTAAATGGTCCCCCCGCCAGGTGGTTGGGTCCTGCTGCCTGTAGCTGACCTTCCTCAGATGTCCGTGGCCAATTGACCAAAACAAACACACCGCTTCCTGGGCACTCCGTTCTGTCACCTGTGGGTCTTGGTGTCAGCCTGATTCATGTCTGAGTTCTTCACATCCTTGGGTACTGCCCCCAACACATGCCTATAGCCCAAGATTTCCAGACAGGTTGGCCACCTCCCTCTTTCTGTCCCTCGTGGATGGGTCTCTGGCATGTCCCCAGCCTGCTCTTTCTCTTTTTATAAACTTAAATTACTGTGAGCTGACTTCAAGGCCTGATTTTCAAGTAGTTATGTTTGTTCTACCCTTAATCATTCTGTGAGGCAGAGTGCGGGGGAAAGAGAAATTATTTAAACATGATGGTGCATGAATGTAAGATTTGTTTCTCTTCAGGTTTGGGGTTTGGGGTTTAAACATCACTGTCCAAGGAAAGGGTTAGGACGTCCCTCTGCCTGTGGCCCTGGTTTGTGTGTCTTTCCACGGGCAGCCCACGCCCCCGGTGGGTGAACAAACGGACCCTGAGAGACGGGGCAGGGTGTGTGGCGTTTGGGGGCAGAAGAGACGGAGCAAGACCCAGAGTGTTCCCGTTGACTAGAAGCGTTTCTTCTCTGATCAGAAGCTTACCTGGTAACACGCTTCTGTGTTTCTGTCAGTATCCTGCTTTGAAAATTCCCTCCTACCCGAAAACTTTGAAAGCGGAAAAGGACGGACATTGGAAGACTGAGGTCAGGAGACCTTTCCCTTTTTTTCTCTCTGTGGAAGAGACTACTAGTATTTGCTCAGCCAGGGTCATAGCCTCACACCCCTCTTTTTTCTTGCCGGCAGAGTCCTGTTTTCTCTGTTTGCCTCCTGGGTATTTTCTCAGACAAGATGCTCACTGTCCTAGCCTCTTTTGTACATAGGAGTGGCCGGGAAGATATAAGTAGAGGTTAATATGTAGGTCTTCTGGAAAAACTACTTAAAAGGGTAGCAGACAGCAAACATGCACCTCTTGTTCTCATTTCCCTTCTGCACTTTGATTGGAATGTGGGCCTTGTGGCAGGTGCTCCAGCGGCAGCCATCTTGTGCCTTTGGAATGACCTTCAGGATGGAAGCTGGCCACAGCAAGCAGATGGAAGAGTTGTCTGGACCTCTGAATATTCTCTAGAGCCATCACACCATCTCCGAACTGGTGTGTTAGCTATCTGTTGCTGTGTAACAAACAGCTACAAAACTACCAGCGTTACACAACACCCATTTATTATCTCATGGTTTCCTTGGGTCTTGCATCTGGGCATGGCTCAGCCGGGTTTCTGGTGCAAGGTCGTACTAAGGTGCAGTCATGGTGTCAGCCAGACCACGTTCTCATCAGGAGCCTTAACTAGGGGAGAGTGCACTTCCAAGCTCATGGAAGTTGTCGGCTGAATTCATTTCCCTGCAGCTCTGGGACTGAGGTCCCATGTTTATGCTAGTTGGTGGCCAGGGACTGTTCTCAGCATCTATTTCAGGACTCTGTCTTGTGGCCATCTTCATAGCTCATAAGGTGGCTGCTAGCTTCTTTGAGGCAAAAGAAGAATGTGTCGGGAAGGGCCCAAAATCAACTAACTTGGGATCTTCATTAGGCTGCAAAGGCCTTTCGCTGTTACCAAACACTGTAACTTAATCACAGGAGTGACAGCCCACGGTAGCCACAGACCCTGTCCATACACAAAAGGCACCAGTAGCCAGAGGTGAGAAACTTGGAGGCCATTCTAGAATTCTGCTCACCACACTGCCTACCCATCAGCTTCCTTTATTATAAGAGGGTAAACCCCTTATTTCTTTCACCAAATAGACATATTTCTAATACTTGCAACCAAACACAATTTCTAACTGTTGCAGTCTCTGGAAATGTAAGGGAAGACATATAAAGGAATAAATGAGTAAGTAAAAAAACGTAATTTCAAAATTAATACGAAGACATATGGTTGTAAAATTTTTTTAAAAGCAGGGTCAAAAGAGAAAGCCCTCTCTTTCAAATACCCTGACATCTCTCTTCTTTCCCCGAGGGTAAAAGCCCTCAGCCACAGCCCTATGTCTGTGCATTTACACACATACCCATATATGTATTTCATACAATAACAAATGTAATTATATATTTACATTTATATACACATCTACATTGATTAAAATTGAATCATGCCATGCCTAATGTTAATGCAAAAGTTTTACATAGGTTAATGCCTCCCATGCAAAGAGTGCCAGTTGAACACGTTGGGTGTACTGTTCATTGCAGCAAGCGGACCCTGTGCCAGCCTGTATGCTGGGGAGGCTGTGGAGGGTCTTAAACAAATGGTGTGGGGAAGGATTGAGAGGATTTGTGCTCTGGCTGGGAGATTCCGGGGCGGGCTGAAAAAAATGGAGGCACTTGCTCACTCCAGATTGGATGCAGTCAGGCTGTGGGGATATTCTCGGATCGGATACTCTATGATTGGGTGTCTTCATCTTTTCCAGGAGAAAGGAAGACTGGAAGGAAAATAAAGCTTAATTGGTAAAGAAGGAGCAATAACTGGAAGTAGCCAGGAGGTAGGTGTTGGTATTTCTGGGGTCCGCACAGTGACCCGGCTTTTGTCTGGTGCGCAGAAGCAGTGGTGTCCTTTACAGTCGCAGAGAAACCTTGCCTCGTGGAGACTTTTGTGAGGTGGTTTGGGTGGGTCCAGCAGGGGAACCACAAGGCCCCGCTGTGGGGCCAGGCCAGCTCCTGACCCGCAACGCCGAGGCCCGGCTGTTAGTGCCAGACCAGTACCTGCCGTCGGGGCTGCTGCGTTTCCCCCGGGAATCCCTCTGCTGAGGGCAAGAGAAAGATATAGCCCTGGCTGGTGTGGCTCAGTGGACTGAGTGGCGGCCTGCAAACTGAAAGGTCCCCCATTAGATTCCCAGTCAGGGCACATGCCTGGGTTGCGGGCCAGGTCCCCAGTTGGGGGTGTGTGAGAGGCAACCAACCATTCGATGTTTCTCTCACACATTGATTTTTTTCTCCTCTCTTTCTCCCATCCTCCCCTCTCTCTAAAAACAAATAAAATCTTTTTTAAAAGAGATACAAATGAGGTGACCTATTGAATTGAACTGGGTATAAAACGCATATAAACTGTCCATTACATACACAATTATGTATAGAAACATATTGTAGTCGGTAATTCCAGAGATTATTAGACACATTTCAGTATTACTGAAAACATCCTACTGGTGAGATACACACGCATGCACACACATATACACATGTGAAATAAGTTATATGTATATATACTTTTTAAAACAAAGAATCACTCTAAAGATGCATATAAACAGGTATATAATACAGATGCTTTTAAAAGAGAAAGCGTTATTAATTACCACTTCCTGAATCAGTATAATAGATAGAACTCATAGGGTTTATCTTGACTGGTCTTTGTTTCAAAATTGTATAAAATAAACAACTAGCTGCTGCTGCTAACATCAACAACATTTTCTAAAAATATGTTGAGTACGTTGTGTCCTTCTAAATATTTATCTTTTCAAAATAATCTCAATAAGCTATATTTCGGGAAACTTTTTGGGTGGGCAAGTAAATGCTTCCAACGGAACCAGATGAAGAACATTCAGCTCCCCCCTCGCACTGACAGAGATTCCCTTCTTATCCGGTAACCGAAGTGTCCTCGGCGCGGCGCAGACCGAGCGTGTAACGGCTCGCTCTCCGAAGCTGGAGGAAGCGAGAGGCTCCGCAGCGCCCAGCCTGCGTCCTCACCTCTCTGTCGGGGAAAGAGGCCCTTTCCGGCTCTTTCGGAAGTTCCGGCTGCAGTAATGTGCGTCTTTCGTGTTTCCAACCTTTCATGTGACACAAGCCTTATCTGTGCAGTAATTACAGAGTTATCTGAAAGGGGATGTGGACTGCTTGTCCAAATCAGTTAGGGTAACTCGTACTTGCTTGGAGGAACAAAGAAGTCAGAAATGGAAAGTTATCTCTGGGTGCGTGGATTAAATTTCACTACTCAAAGGACAAAATCTTCCCCCAAATCTTTGCATTCCGTGTTGTTGAGAAAGGTGTAAGCACAGTACCGCACCTTCGTGCCAGAGATGAGTTAAGCAATGAGCGTGGATCAGCTTAGCAGCCAAAAGGGGACAAAATCCACTCTTCAGTGCCCCGGTCCTGGTCCCTGCCAGCTGTTCTCCCCACTCGCCTCCCCGAGCCGGTAAACCGAAATGGGGTTTCGTATCCAGGCCACTTGAGCAATCAAAGGAGAGGGCAGAATGATGCAGCAGGCTGTTTTCCAGCACCTTCCACTTGCTATGGTACTGTGGCAGGGGTGGCGGGGAGCCTGCGGAGACGTCCTATCAAACTCTCCCCTCTGGGGGGCGCGTTTGGATTCCAGCCGGCATGGCGATGTGGACGGGCTCCCCGCTGCTTCGTGCATTCCAGGTGTGTTCCCCACGCCTCTGTGGCCGCTGGGGTCTTCTCGTTGCTCTCGGCTGAGGCAGCCCCAGACCCGCTGAAGTTTGGAACCATATAGTTGGTTTTTTAGTACCAACCTAGAAAAAGCATTTTCATAGTGTCCGCTTCAGATTTCTTAAAGACACGCAGGGCCTCCTACTCACAGAGAAGGTGAAGTGTTAAATCTTAGTTGCAAGAGATACATGAGACATAATCAAAACTAACTTCCCGTTCCCACTACCTACAGTGCATGCCTATGCTATTAAAGATAATATTTTAATGTGAAAGTTTGATGTCAAAATAATAAAATAATTGATGTGAAACTGATTTGTAAATATAAAACAGATTGGTTCTATACACTGTAGTTAGAGCGGTAGAACTGATTATTATTATTGTTAATCTAGTTACTTTTGGTGGCAAAGACAATAGTAGCATTAAGAAGGATACAGTAGATATGTTCTTATTCAAATGGGAAAAGACTTAAGAATGGGAAATACAAAAAGGATTTATTTGCTAGTTCATAGTTTGCTGACGATTATTTTTTTCTAGCTGTGTAGAAATATATAGCTATATTATTATTTAGAGATGCCAGCGAAGTGTTTTTTATATATATTATACATATACACACACACCACGGAAACAAATACTAATAACACATTCATTAATATTGTACATGGATTTTATAATTACTATCCATGACATAATGTTTTATGAGGAGAGACCCAAAAAACACCAAAATTATCTTCTAGAGGGTGGGCCTTGTAGGACAAGCTTCCCCCACTCCGTGAGTGTTCTAGGAACCCATCTGTATCAGTGGACCAGCTGGCATTGTTGTAAGGGGCTGCGTTTGGCTTCAGTGAATTTTTCTTTTTGAAGATTCTTTCAATGTGTTCGCCCATTTCCTGGAGGGTGATTTATGAGCGCACCTGCCCGTGCCGCCCTGACTGTTCAGCAGTTTTTGACTAAAACCAGCGTGACCCCAATGCTCCACCCTCCCTACTCACCCGATCTCGCCCTGAGCGACTATTGTTTTTCTTTCCCCACATGAAAAAAAGTCCTCAAAGGGAAACTTTTTGCTGATGTGGAAGAGGTGAAACAAAAAATGGCAGAAGCACTGCAATGCATCCAAATCGATGAGTTCAAAAACCGTTTTGAGCAGTGGGAAAAAACATCTCGATGGGCGTATTGCATCAAATGGAGAGTGCTTTGAAGGTGACTGAAGTTTAAACATGGAAGAATAAACACACAGTTTTTTATAAATAAATTCCGCATTTGAGGGCCCCCCC
The DNA here is from genome assembly GCA_004026545.1 of Mormoops blainvillei. NCBI lineage: Eukaryota > Metazoa > Chordata > Mammalia > Chiroptera > Mormoopidae > Mormoops > Mormoops blainvillei. Next base: position 13,066 of record PVJD01009782.1, read on the forward strand.
CATGTAGAGCTCTATGATGTCGACTGCACACGTGTTGTGATATAGTGCCCATCGAGTTGAAGAGGGGCTCATATCTTACACCAAAGACGCACCAATTAGCATGCGTATTAATTAGAGTCCCATCTCCAGTTCTCTTACAAAGTACAAATGATGGATCACAATATTGGTTAAGAATGTTGAATTGACCTTGAAAAGGCAAGTACTCACACAGACTTGTGACTCCGAGCACGTTATGTCTCGCTAACAAGTGCCGGGATTCCGAAGGCAGCTCAGGGCAGTTCAGACAGCGGGCAGTGCAGGCGACATGCGCATAAACATTTTCTGCTCTTCGTTTGCTGTAGAGATAGGAACCTACTTTATGGTTAAATGCCAAGTGCTAGAATTATAAGCTTAACGTGCACATTTAATTAGTTTTATATTTTCACCATCTGTCGATGTGAGGCTTTTTAAAGGTATACACGGTTTCGAGAGTGAAGCTTGCCCTTGCATCTTCGTTGCAGTGAGAAAGTAGCACTGGCATGAGTGTGTCTCTGTACGTGGGACTCCGCGTGCTATTTCCAGGGGCAACGTGCACTGAGTTTTCCACGGCCCCCTGCTCTCCTTTGTGACCTTCACGCTCAAATAAGGAGGCGGTTCAGAGCTGAGGTAGAATCTGAAGCATAATGGCGACCCAAACCAGTTTTAATTACTGTGAGAAATCTCAGGCCCCCTCGATGTGGAACGTTGGCTTCATTCCTGTCTTTCATCATCTGCCCGCACGGTATAAATTAATGTGCAAAGTCCGATACTTGTGAGGTGGAGAATTTCATGATTCACATGAAATAGTTACATAACCAATTGGAAGGGACTGATGGAGGTTTTTAAAATTGTGCTATTTTATTACTTTACTTTATTATTTATTATTTTATTACTCGATTTATCTCATTCGATAAAGTGTGGATGTTTGTGATTTAAGTCTATACAGAGGAACAGTTCTTCTCATGGCAACTTTGACCCAGCTCTAATGTGGGCATCTACACATACAGTAGAAAAGAGAGAGATGGTAAGTGACAAATGCATTTTGAAGACCATTTGGGACATTTACTTTCCATAGTATAGCAAATGTCCAGGAGCCTGACTACATATTTTTGATCAGTCCAAGTATTGGCATTGCATTGATACAGTTTCTGGGAGCAGCTGCAGTCATTGTTTTGAAAGACTATAAAAGAAACAATTGTGCTTCTGATGGGCACATCCGTTTTTAAAATTAAATTCTATTTACCACTTATTTATTCTTGTAATGATCTGTTATATCTAACTGATCTTTAATAGAGCAGTGAGTTGTTACTTCATGGAAAGCATCTGTCTCGATTCTTCTTTCTGCCTTTGCTACTTAGTTTAAAAAGAGCCTAAAACACATTTTTTGCTATTTGAATGAATTTTTTATAAATGTTATTTTTGTATGTAAATGTGAGTAATGACCATAAATGTGTTTTTTTTTCTTTTTTGGTTTGTTCAAATGGGGGCGGATTTAGTTGTTGTTTTTTTTTTTTTTCCCTAAAGTGGGGAGACAGTTATTATAACTCAATTTGAAAGAGGAAAAAATTATCATTCTAATAGACTATTGTCCTGTCTTAAACTTTCATATGCCCGGCATTCCTGGAGAGCACCTCAAGGAAAACAATGGTTATGAAGAAGACATTCTGTGTTGAATCAGACAGTTTAGTGGCAGCAAAGAGAGCGCAAACTCAAAGGGCTTAGCTGGACAATTCCTGATGACGGGACTGGTGCAGGGAGGCATGAGCAGGGCCGAGGGAGCCCACAGGGATTGTGAAGCAGTGCCCACCCCTAGGCCTGGGAGCCTGGAAGCCGCGGCAGGGAAGGAACTGGCTAGGAGTGAGAACTACGGGAAACATCAACAGTCAAAGCTATGGGAGCTGCAGGCATCAGCCCTCTAGCCCCTCTGAGCCTCCCCATGGCCTCCCAGGCCCCAGGCCCAAACTCAGAGGGTGGGAAGTGGATCTGGGGACTCAGAGAGAAACATTAGTGCAGACCCTGGAGTAGTTTCTTATTGCTGCTCTAGCAAATGACCACTGATTTAGTGGCTTAAAATAACACAAATTTATCACCTTACATAAGTTCTGAAGGTCAAAAAATCTCAGTTCAGGTTTCTGCAGGGAGGGCCGCATCCCTTCTGGAGGCCTGGTGGGGGGGGTCCATTTCTTGGCTCTTTCCAGCTGTTGGGGGCTGCAGGGAATCTTTGACTCACGGCCCCTCCCTCTAATGACTGCAGCAACCACATCTCTGCGCCGACCCTCACGCCCCCTCTGCCTCCCGAGGAGCCTGGTGGGGCCCTGGGCCCACCTCGGGAATCCAGGATAGTCCTTCCATTTCAGAATTCCGATGTCCATCAGCAGTTTCTCTCACCGTGCAAGGCAATACAGCCACGGGTTCTGGGATTAGGGCATGGATGTTTGGGGGGCCGTTTGTCTGTCTGCAGACCGCAGGCCCCAACTGTCTATGACTAGGAAGGAAGTCAACATCTCTGCTGTAGGGGGGTTAAAACTAGAGACTCTCTGTTCCTTGTCCAGCTAAGAAAGAATTCCTTTTTATAATTTGAAAAGTATTTTCTTTATCGATGAATGCAAAAGTGTCCAACTAATGTTCTATTTAACATTAATTAACATTGTTGTATATGTTTAGGCCTGCGTGTTTCAACTCTCTTGTAGATTTTCAGCTTCAGAAGTTACCCTTTCCATGATTCATGGCTTGACTACTTTGACAGTTTTCATAAAAATACTGACTTGGACAAATAATAATCGGTAAGGTTTCTTGAGTTGTTATGATTTTCTAGCCACTTCCAGACATTAGCCCCATACCACCCCCATAAGGAAGAGGCCATTATTAGCTGTACTTCAGAGACAATGAGACAGAAACAGGTTAAGTACTGTGTCACAGGTCATCTAACCAGCAAGTGGATATGATGAACACCTACATTTGCCTCCCTACATCGATTTTCTACTCTGCCCTGCTGTGGGAGGCGGAGCCATTTAAGCGACTTCAATGAGGCTCCCTTTCCCCCTGGTTTCTGCTTGGCTCCAACCGAAGGAAGCTCTGCAGCAGTTTTCAGGGTGAAAGAAAAGAGACTTGGTGTTCTTCTCCCACCTGCTGCCCCTCGCCGTGCCCTCCCGGCCTCGCCGCCTGGCAGTCTGCCCCCTCTCCAGCCACCGCTCTTCTTGTCGGGTGCTCGTTCTGTGCTAACCGAATTCCGGTGACGTTGTTTCTCGAGTTTTTGGCGGATAGTAATGGCTTTCCCTGGGTTCTTCACCAACGCTTGTTGTTGCTTTCAACTCTTCCACCTGGGCAAATAGTCCCTTCACTCCATTTGATTTAACTTAATTGATTTTCATTTACACTGCAAATGTGCCATCTTTCTTCTCTCCATTTGGAAGTTGGCTGCAAGTTGATCACAAGGTTCTCTAACTTCGAATCTGAACCCTTAATCATTGCAATAGATTGACTTTGACAAAAACACATCTCCCAAGCCAGTGAATTTAGAACTTGAAATAAATTAGTCGCATTTAGTCAACTGCTTATATACTTGTTTTACTAAGTTTAAAACAAATGACCAGCTAAATTAAGCCAGATTATTAATTTCCAGGTGTGGACACAGCCTACCTACCTTATGTTGGGTGCAGTGGGTATATTATGTAATGAATCTACCTGTAAATACAAGGTCAGTTTGCCCTTGTTATTTTTCTGCAACCAGCAAGCATTGTTTATGACACCTTGTGTCATGCTCGGGTTTCATGCTTTGCAGTGAGTCGGGGCTGGATTCGTTAACGTTGGAAACCATCAAGTTCCCCCTCAGAGGAGGGAGCTCTGGCTCCCACAGCAGTGACATACATTTGTTCCCTTACAGATTTCTCTCACCACATTCTAAGTGATGTTGACGTCTGTTTCCTTGACAACAAGGCAGGGTGAGCTCTGAACTGAGAGCGAGCGTGCGTCAGGTCTATTCAGGAGCGTTGTAGTTGTTCGGAGGGAATGTACGATATCAGAGTAGCCTTGTCTTCTTTTGTGAGCAAAGATGCTCATGAAGGAGGCTCTCGGGGCCAGTGATTTCTGCAGAGTCCAGGGGAAGGTGCCCATGGCGCCCCTCACTGGCCTATCACATTTTTGCACCCATTCACTCGTGCTGTTCACATTTTTCCCAGTTATTCTTATGTCACCTGTACCGACCGACACATTTATAATTTGAAAGCTAAACAAATACTTAATCCTTTTCCTTGTCAATTGTGTGATGCAGGTAAGGGATGGCATGAGGGTCTCTGGTGGTCTTTGCATCTAGAATGTGTAGTTCAAAATGTGTTATGACATCATAATAATGGGATCCAGCAGCAGGTCAATCAGAAGGCTTTTGTAGGGTTTGTCCCTGTAAGTTTAAATGACAATGTATATATTGATAAATCTATGATGTAACCAGAGCTTAAAATGACTGTTGAATCATTAAAAAAAAAATCGGATTATTTTCATAGTCACCTAGATAGTAAATGACTTTAGGAGACTTTTTCCACCAAAATTAATCTTCTAACCCAAACCCCAAATCACGCTAGATCGTGTATCCCAGTAATTTTTAGGTACATGAGAGTGGAGCCTCCAACACCGAGGATGGGGACTATATGACACAGGCCTGAGACCTGTGTCATCAGGTAGACTCCCTTTGGGAATCAGGTCCACCTGGAAAGTTCCTGGCTCACTGCAGTAGAAGAACAGACACCCTTCATTTCTGGCACGTGAAAACCAATACGCAGGGAGCTCTCCCTGGTGCTGCTTAAAAACTTGACCAGAGAGGACCTCCTGCGTTCAGTGTTCCTGTGGGTACTGCTCATCTGATCGGTGTCTAGTGAGTCTCATTTAAAAGGTCATCTGCTTGCTTCTTCCCAGTACCACCCAATCCCTTGAAAAACCCTGTTGCAGTTGTGCCCTAATCTGACTTTAACATATGCCGAATTTTCATCGTTACCCAGAACTACCACCCAGTGGCCTGTTCTATCATCCACTTACCCTCTATTATTTTTCCCAGTACAAAGAAATCATCAACTGAAAGCTAAAGTTATATGCATTATTCTTTAGGAAAACATAAAGTTCATTTGATTAAAATACAAGGTTAGTCAGGATAGAGATTGGGGCTATCAAATAAAACTAAAGATCAAAATGCCCTATAAGTTAAGTAATTGTTCAGCATTTTACACAGAAGGAAATAAAGCCATATAGCAAACCAAGTGAATCAAAATTAAGATATGTCAGGAGACACCCCCTTTCTTCATATGTCACCCTTTTTCAAGGCCGCCCATGACCAATATGCATTTAGCTACCTGGCATGTCCTTAGTCTGCGTGTGTCCCTTTAATGTCCAGAGTGGAATACCTTTTCACATGGGGGAGAACGGTTTCTCTGTCAAAGGTGCTCTGGTTTCCTGCAAAACGTTCAAATACTCACAAGGATTTTGACATCCAGGTGCGGCGCGAGGGCACCAGAGAGAGGGAGTGTGAGCAGAGCAGCCGACACGGGGGAGCATCAGTGTGTCTGGGGTAGAGTCAGCAAGGGTACGGTTGGAACACCAGCCATTCATCTGCTGAGAGGGGACGCAGGTGACATGTAGACCATGATAAGAATAGTGGAGGCCATAATGCCTCAAACAGTTGTATACCAAGTAAACTGATCAACGAGGGCAGAGATGTAACATTAGCTACACAACGCGGGAAGGGAGACGCTAGGAGCCTAGACCTGGTAATAAGATGGTGGCACTGGCCTAGGTATGAAATTTTGAAGGCATAATCTAGGATTGTGTCAGCAGAGATGAGAGGGAGGATAAGCAGGTAAGACATTTAGGAATTAGATCTTTAGGAATTCGACCTAACAGAACTTGGGGACTGATTTTTAGGTGGAGCATATTCTTATGGGAAAATAAGTCAAAGAGGGCCAACATTTGTAGCCTGGATGACTGGACACTAGATGAGTGTTCACTGATTTAAACAAAACTATTAAGAAGAATTTGGCTTGGAAGTTTTGGTGTTTTAAGTAGCAACAAAACACCAGGTAGCACAGCATGAACCGAGCAGTTGGAAAGATAGGACTAGAGTTGAAGAGAGAGGCTGGACTATCAGGTTGTGAGAGAGAAATAGCAGTCCATCTCAATTAAACGAAAATGAGGCAGACTGATCTCCTACTCCAATCCTTGAACCCATCTGGATCTTGGGACCATGTATCTGTAGTTTGAAGGAATTTCCACAAGGTGGTGATGCATTCTTATTAGGTACAGAGACTTAAAATTTCAAAATAAATACCGATACGGATCCAAAGACAACTATTTTTTTGCTCCACTTTTGGTAGTTTTCTGTAGCTACTGTTTGACATGTTCTATGAAAATGTTCTTTAGTAATGAAATATAACTATATAATTTGTCTTATTATTTTCTAAGATATGCCAAAAATATAAAGGCTCTTTGGAGTACTAATTAAACCAGCCATAAAAATCTGGGATCATTCAGGGCTGCTCAAACTTTCTATGTGAAAATAAAATATCTCCTCAGACTTTGGGCGTAATTCATTATGGGATCTCTCTTCAGTTTCTTTATGATAGAACACTTGTTTAGTTTCTTATTTTTTTAGATCAACCTTTTTCTCCTCCCACTGATCTCATATTTTTTAATGTAAGCAGCATTTTCTTTCTGCATTTAAAAACACTGTCCTACTCACACTCTCACACTCAGACCTTCTCGACAGCATATCCCACTCACGCTTGCTTGTAGGTTCAAATCAAGGCACATTCCCTCCTCATGAATGAATCATCTATGAAACATGTAATATTGCAAATATACTCATGTCTCGTTTGAACTCTTAACCACAAATCACTATAAATACTCGTGAAATTTCCCCCACATTCATTACTGAAAACTGTCCAGTCAAAACATCTACAATATACAGAGGATGTATCACAGAACTGTACTCTTCAAACCTAAATAATTTCATTAACTAATGTCATGCTGATAAATTTAATAAAATTTTTAAAGAAACAACTAAATTGTTCTCACAATTTGAGTGAAAGGATTTGGACTGTGTTTCCGTCATATCTTAGCTCTTCTAATAAGATCTTTGTTTAAATGTATTGTGCATTATCTATCGTGTTCTACACATTATTAAGTGAAAATGTCTTTTAAGAAATGAAGCGAGCCTAGAGTTCAGGAAAACCAATCTATTGGAAGAAAGCTTGCAAGTATTAAATTGAATTGAGAGAAGGAAACTCATAAAAGACATAAGCCTGTTAATGCACATATGCACTTGTCTTAATTTACCAGACGTTACAATGATTTTTACACATGAGAAAGGGGGAATAAAGGAAGAAAAAAGAAAAAGGCGGGTTGTACCGAAAAACTAGAGAAATAACCACACACCCTGCATTGAAAGCCTCAGCCATTGTGGAATGCCACCAAGAACCACGTCGATTCAGCAGAAAGCACTGAACATCTTCGAAGACCTGAAGAAGAAAGAAATGGAGGAGAGAGAGAGTCACCTGAAGACCTTTGTTTGAGTGGGTCCAGGGAGCTTCAAAAGCTCTGCCTGCCCATGTCATTTGAAGATCACAGGTGAAACAGCTGCTACTGATACTGACACTGGTGATCCTCCCCTGAAAATTACAGAAAACTGCCGGCAAACGTGATTATTCTGCAAAGCACATTTCAACCTCAATGGAATTGGGGGTCTTCGGAGATGAATGTTATTGTGAGGGTGCACTTCAGATACTGGGAGAAAACAGAGCCCCTCCAGCCACACCCAAAGGCAGGCTAACATTGCTTTGAGGTGGAAATTAGGAGGTCAGTGAAAAATCGGTTGGTTTATCACTCTTCATGCCACGTGGCCCTTAAGGGATGTTGGAGAAGGCTTTGCTAAGCAAGTGTTTAATGATTATAGGAAGAGTTACCTTCCTGGTCATTCATAATGGACTATATGAAGGAGAAAAATCTTGTAAACAAGCCTCTTTTGATAACAAAGTAATGTTCCCAGATGGTCCTCTATTATTACTGCTTGGGGACATCTCGTCTCTGTAGTTGGTTTTTGTTTGTTGCTTTTTGCCTGCAGTGTTAATTGATTAGAAAGATCCCACCTAACTAGTCATTTTTGTCTCTCAAATAGTATGTGTAGTATCTGGTGTGACACTATTAAAAGATTTATGGCATAGTTTTAATGTTAAAAGAAAGTCTTTGAAACTTATCAATCAGGCTTTGCCAAAACAAATCACAACATCTGAAGAACAAAGTATGGAAGACGCTTGTTTCACAATCTGTTACTCTTTTCCAAAGTTTAAGACATGATTGATGTAAAGCAAAATATCTTAGAGCCAGCAAAGCAGACTAGATTTTCTGAAGTAAACAGTAAAAATGCCAAAGAAATGTTAGCTTCAAATAACAAGGGAGCTCCTCACCACGCAATTCATTTAACTTGATGTTCAGTATCAGATAACGAAGGAGACCCCCACGCACTCGACGCCACATTTTAAAAATAAATTACACACCATGTGTACAAAATGATTATTGTCGCAGGTGAGCCTGATATTGGAATAATATGTGTGGAAACCAGGTCGTCACTTTGGTACCTTGAGACATTATCTTTTCTAGTTATAACTGTGAGTGGACATGCTTAGCGACCTTGGCCTGAGAACGATGTGATTGCCAAGAGCTCAGCCCCATCAGGAAAGAAAGTTTGGGTTGTACCCCCAGGTTAGTCACTGTGGTGGTTAATTTTATATGTCAACCTGACTGGGGCACAGGTACTTAGATTTTGCTGAAACGTTGTTCTGGGTGTGTCTGTGAAGGTGTTTCTGGCTAAGATTAACAGTGGAATCAGTAGACTGGGTAAGGTAGAGGGCCCTCCGTAATGTGGGGGGGCCAGACCCAACCAGCTGACCGTCTGGATTTACAGTAAGGCTGCCCCTGCCCGGAGCAGGAAGAAACTTCTCCCTGCCTCCTTGAACTGTGACATTGGTCTTTTCCAGCGCTTGCACTCAGACTGGAACATCAGCCCCTCTTGGGGCTCCAGCCTGTTGGATTTCGGACTGGTTCTCAGACCTTTGAACTGACACCGGAATCACACATGGCCTCTCCTGGGTCTTCAGCTTGCCAACTGCAAATCTTGGGGTTTCTCAGCCCTTATAATCACGAGTCAATTCCTTGTAACAAATTCCACTCCCCTATCCCTTGCCTCTTGCTTTCTTTACACACGCAGACACAGAGTCATCAGACACACGGAGGGGGGAGCTAAATAGGTATGATGGACAGCGGAGGGGGGACATGATGAACACCAGTGAGACCCTGCCAACAACGGCACCGACAAGAGCCACAGTTTCTCTTACTCATCTCCATCTTTTATGAGGGGGGCCTTTGGCCAATTTCTGAAGAGAACCCTCATTTAAAAGGTTATGCAGAGAAAGATGAATCATCCAAGGAGGCCCGGGAGTGACCAGAGTGAATCAGACATGTGTGGCGGCATCAGAACCAAGAAGAGAACATTTTAAGAAAGAAGGGTCTCCAGCAAGTGAAGCCCAGGGAAAGCATGCGGGGGTTGCTTCCCAAAGGTGCACGGAGAAGTGGCCCCGGGCCCCGAAGGGAGGTTGTCACAGCTGTAGTGAGAAACTTCGGCGTGGAATACAGCCTTCAGCTGTCATACCATTGAATCTACAAGTGGTATTCACGGCCAAGGTCATTCTCTCCCAGGGTTCCTCACAGCCGGTGAGTAAGCAAGGTAAGGAAACAGAACCAGGTCATTTTTGCCTGGTGTGGGACTCCTCAGTGGCTAACTTTTGCTTAGGGGCTTTCCATCAGCTTAGCTAGGATTTCTTTTTTTTTTTTTTTTCCAGAAATGCAGCATAGTATGAAGTTCTTCTTACCCGATCCTCCTTCCTTCTCTCTTCTCAGAAGTGCATACCTCGTCCTAGTGTGAAGGCTCCCCTCCCCGCCTTCTGGTCTCTCCTCCTTCATCCTTCATGGGCGTTTTGCACAACTGATCTCTTCTCCGCACTTACCTCCCTGACACCCTTAGATCAAGAATGTAACAGAGATCGGCATCTCGTGCTACTTGGCCACAGCTGGAGCTACTTAAAGACCGGGGACTAGAATGAGAAGACGGACTCACATTCTGACATGTGAAGGTGGCTCCTGGCCGAGACCCTGGCTGGGCATAGTCACTGGAATGTATACACCTGGCCTCTCCTCCCCACAATTCCTGGGCTCCAAGGCCCGAGAGGGAAGGAGCCTGGCTGAAGCTATACTGCATCCTGTTGGGCACATACAGGGGCAGCTCTGATTTAACGTGGGAGACAATCACACGTGACCATTATTATAAGTGTGAGTCACTGGGGCTCATCTTGGGAGCTGGCTACCTCAGCCTAAATGTAACAAAACCATTACTAGATCTTGAAAATATTGTGTTAAAACAAAGTAAGAAGCAGAAAGACCTCTAGAGCAAAATATTTTTTATAAATTTAAAATACATGCCCTGGCTGGTGTGGCTCAGTGACTTGATTGCCGGCCTGTGAACCAATGGGTTACCTGTTGGATTCCCAGTCAGGGCACATGCCTGGGTTGCTGGGCCAGGTCCCCAGTAGGGGGCATGCGAGAGGCAACCACACATCGATGTTTCCCTCTCCCTTCCTTCCTTTCCTTCTCTCTAAAAATAAATGAATAAAATCTTTTTAAAAAAATGTAAAATACATAAACATAAAACCACAATATACATCTTATAAGAATGCATACAAATGAAAGGCTGTGCGTCAAACATTTTAGAATGGCTGGTTATGGAAAGGGAAGCAGAATGAAGATGGGGAATGGTAATGAAAAATTTAGAAACAAAATGTAGTTTGTTATTCTTAACAAATATTTAATTTGAATATAGTTCTCCATTTACATGTAAAAATTAATCTTTCAAAGCTATGTCTAAATGGTAATATGCGAAACACTATTGGAAGGTGGAGGAAGATTACAACATTGTCAGTTTCCCAGGAGCAAGAATTTCAAAGCACATGAAATCCTCCCAAGGGAAACTGTACTTTAATTTCTATTCAAACAGCTAATTGGTGGTCTGGGGCTTTTGCAAATGGCCCTTGATTAAAGTTTCTTATTTGTTGAAGGCGGCCAACATCCAGGTTCGTAATCAGCGTCAAACCCTTAGTAACAATGCCTTTCTGTGTTTTGAGTTCAATTACTTGTATTGTGTACGTGTAAAATTTGAAGATAATAAATGTAAATGACATTTGCATGTGAGAAATTTCTGCATTTAGCCTATAAATTCACTTAGATACCATGATTTATCATTTATGCATTTAATTTACAGATTCCTCATTTTATTTTCTTGAATAAACGAAAAGGCATTAAAGAATAAATTAGAAAAGATTTGTGGATCGTAAGGACATGAATCTCTAAACTTGAATATTTTCTTCATTGAAGCTATTTCCCTTAAAACAGAAAAAACTATAATAATTTACTTAAAAGAATAATATTTTTCTCATCTTTAACAGATTTAAATGCATACTTCCCCATTTGCAATGTGCTCCTCTTATATTATGAAGGTATAGTTTCACAGAGAATTATAATAAGTTATACTAATTATACATATGTATTATCTTAATACCTCTGCCTTTTTAAACTTCTGCATACAAGGCCCTTTAAACACTCCGCCTAACAGTTGGCAACTAGTCAATGCTGAGCCAACTTCCTGCGAAAGAACATTATTTTGCATGTCCTTGGGGACTGGATAATTAATGTATAATGTTTTGCTTAAAACTCTAATTACATTTAAATTAAAATTCTTCAGGGTTTTAATAGAGGAGGAAGCATTTTAGTGCCTTTTTCACTTAAATGTTATATTTGCCAGCCTGTCTGGGCCAAACCACCTCCATTTATATATATACTTAATATTGTTTTAATGTTGGCATTTGCTCTGAAAACTTAACCAAACTTTGGTGTGTTCTTTGTTTTACCCTCCATTACAGTTGTTTCACTTTAGTTTGTGTTCACGATATTATAATACAAATAACACACTCAGTGTCACTTACTATTTACCCTTTTCTAGAAACTTTAAAAGTACTATTTATTCTTTCCTCATAACTTCACTTTATCAACACTGTAAATCAAGATTCATCTTCAAGAGCTTCTTTCTCTTCTCCAAGGAGCCCTAGTTAGCTGTATCTATCAGCCTGACTTTCTCCTTTTTGTTGACCAGGCACTGACTCTATTCTGAGGACCATCTGGACTGAAAATCCATGAAAAATTTGCATCAGTGAACATATGAATCGGAGGATGAAAGCTCCCTACTGATCTTCTCTCTAGCTTGTCTCCGCCCCATTCCGTGAGGGGCACCACATATTGTGAACCTGAAGTGTTTTCAAATCCGTCTTTTACACTCGATACTTTTCTTCATTTTCTGCATCCAGTTCTCAAAATTGGGAGTTTGAACTTAAACTTCACCATTTACTATTATTTACTGTTGCTCCTACTCAGAATACCTTTGACTTGAAAAGCATCGAAGTAGCTGGTAACCTGTGACAGTCTAAAGAGTAGACCGAGCCCACACAGGGTCATAAGCGCGAACACACTGGGTATGAGCGGCTGTGCTCGGTAGATCTTCAAGGCGGACACGCGCAGCAACCTTGGCTGAGGACGAAGGAACTACCAAGAGCGTAGCCCCTCAGGAAAGAAGATTTGGGTTGTCCCCCCAGGTTGATCAATATACAGGAGAGAAAGGAGGGGAGGTAGGGAGAGAAAGATAGGTAGGTAGGTAGGTAGCAGGGAGAGACACACACACACACACACACATTAGGGCAGGGGAGTGGGAGGACCACACTCCTCTGAATTTGGGGCTTGGACTTTTCAGGTTCCAAGACTACACCAACTCGGGAGCCTGGCCTAGATGAGGGCTTGGTCGGAAGGCATCCTCTGGGAAGGAATATTGTTATTCTTCTTCTACCTAGAGCCAAAATCAGAAAAGAGTTTCCTCCAGTTCCTCCCCGGGCAGCTGTTTTATCAGTTTTCTCACCGAAGGCCTTATTCTTGGGAGTCCTGCCTCTGGGCAGAGGTTTCTGTTTTTATCCCGGGTTTGTCTTCTAACCACTGTGGCGTCTTCTAAAAATGGGAGTGCAGGGACACTAGAGACCCTCACATGCCCCACTGGTGTCCTGGCTCCAACAGCGCCTCGGTTCTGTGCGTTAGAGCTCCTTGTGGCGCCGATCGTGGAAAACATTCCATATTTTCCTATCGCTTCAGCAATACTTTCCGAATAACTTAAAAACTTGTACTGTCTACCTTTTGCAAAGAACGGGAAGACAGGACAAATAGTTCACAATAAATCGACTGCTTTTACTAACTCAAAAACAAATCTCTTTCGGGCATAAACAATCATCCTGAAGAAGCCACTAATACTCAGCACAGACTTCTTTATTATACCAATTAATTTTTCTAGGTTGGAAACTATTATTATTATATCTTTTGTAAATAGCATGTAGCTAAACTAGTGGTACTAGATGAAAAAAAATTGACTGTGAGTTCTAAATATTTTACTGTTCAAAGCATTCTCTTATATTCTCTGAACATAAATCTTGCTTGTCCTGGTTTTTACCTTGTCTTCCAAAGTAAAAGAAGAAAACGGTTTCTTTATGAAGATTCCTACAGGAGTCCTACAACTTGAACTGCTCTTAATCACCGTTCTTTATCACCTTACACACACCTCCAGACTCTGCAGAGTAAAGCAAGCCCGTGTCCGTGCAGTGTGCTGTGAAAAGCAGCAAACTGGAGCTTTCGTGTCACTGCGAAACTGTAGCATTCCACAAATTGCAAGTTATCGATGTGTATTACAACATTAAACATCCAATAATCCCCTGGCAGCGTTTCCGGAACAGATCTTTTTTGCAAGTTACTGTTATATTCAGGCCTTTGCTTTAGGGACGGGATAAGAAGAGTCTTGAAGACATTTTTCAGGATTTGAGATTTATTGCCCCTTCTCTTTGCCAGATTTGCCATGTAATCTTTAATCTCTGGAAAACTTTGATTTAACATGTCATCTAAAAGATATTACATTGTGATTTCAGTGCTACAGCCAGAATGCCAGGCGTTTGGCGGTGCCTAGAAAATTACAAATATCTCTGTGTATTTAGGTGAGACGTTCCTTTCATTCTGGTTTGCCATTGCTTTTAAACTCTATACATTAAAACATCAGAAAAGGTGCTGGCATGTTTTTAGCAACTTAAAATTATATTGAATTATATGTGAATACTAAACATAAAATGTCTGCTTTGCTTTTTATAATTAGATATGTCTCCTTTTAGGTGTATTTCTTACTATTAAATATGTCTTCTTGAAAATAAGAATTCTGATTAAGATTCAGAGATGATTGCATTTTGGCTTTTTTCCAATGACTTAAATTTGGTCGTCTTTGCCTTGTATGACACTTATCAGAGAGTTTACATGCTACACATGTTGGGTGACATTATAATCAATTTCACAATATTTGCTGATTTTCTTTTAAGAACTGGGCTTGAAATTCCATACCCTCAAGATGTGAAACTGCTTATGGTATGAAATAAAATCCCCAGGGCAAGGGAATTTCAGAGTGTTATAAGATTATATTTCATTTTATAATGTCAAAAGAGCCATAGGAAAAAATGTTCATAGCTGTTCAGAAGTATGACCTTGAAATTAGTCACATGAAATCCTAGGCATAAACATGAAAATTAGCTCCTGCCCGAGCTTTTCCTGCAAAAAGTCAATGCCGTAGTCGAATTTCAAAAGCTGCTCGATTAGGAAGCTTTTAAAAGAATGAGTACTAGTTATCCACATATTCACGTGGAAAGCGATTCTAGAAATGAATTGTGACGTTTTGAATTAAGGGTTGCAAATCGAATGTTCTGGCTCTTCATTCGCAAATGTGGACCCTATCAGAATGTCCTGTATGATCGTTTTCCTGCAGTGGCGGTGGCTGGGAGCTGCAACCTTCTGTCGTTTCTTGCTTGGTCTTCCTTGTTACCAAGAGGAATTTTAAAGTTGATAGATGAAACCAAAACGTTCAACATCTGGCCAAAGCAAATTAACCTGGGCACAAAGCACAGGTCTGACCACTTTAAGCCCTTTCCTAAAAACCCTTCCCAATGTTCCCATTGCCAGCTGCCTGCCAGCTGCGCCGGCGGAGCGTGGCCAAGGCTCTGGACGTGTTCCGTCCAGGACCTGCCTCCGTGCCCAGGTCTCCCTTACCCCCACCTCGCCGTTCATACTTTAGAAAATCCCAAGTTCAGGTAACTCCATGTGCCTGTCATACTGTTTCGTGCCCCGTGCAGTGTCCTTCCGCTTCGGTTTGCCATGTTGGGCTCAAGAGTGACAGCGTAGCAGAGAAAAGAGTGTTCACAGCTGGTTTCTAAACCTCGACCCTAATGTGGGTTCCCCGAAGTTACTTAACCTCTCTAAATCTCTGCTGTCTTATCAGTGAAATGAATTCAAAAGTAATGCTTACCTTTAGATTAAATTACACATGTGAAAGGATTAGGAAGGGCTGAACACGTAGGAAAGGACTCAATAAATATTACGGAGTCACTGGGATAAAATATCAGTTGACATTCGAATGCCTGATGCTAACTACGTCTAAGTACGTCCTGTCCTCCGTGTGTAAGGGGTTCCCTGAATGTGCCACCTGAGTCCGGTTCTATTGCTTTCACTGACCTTTGTTTATTTTCACAGCCTAATTGAAGTTCTTAAAGGTCAGTACTGTTTGTGTTAAAGCATTCATTTCAAAATTGATTCCCCCCCGTGGAGGCTGGGGTGGGAGGGGGCGGAGCTCGCCTGTGTGCTTCTCCCTCGCGTGCGTACAAGGTGCACTTGGACGCACCCTTCCTCCTGGTGGTCCCGTGTTTGGCTCGCTGGGGCGCGCGGTTCCAGCTTGTTCCCAGGCTTGGTGCAGACAGATGTTGCCAACAGGACCCCCTGAGGAGAGGGCCTCCTGGAGCAAAACCCCAATATTTTGTGACTGTCCCCCTCCCCCCAGCTAGCCACATGTCTCAGGTCACACTGCTCGCCTCTCTTCTCCATGCCTGGCACTGCCACCTGGACTACAGCACACACTCTCATCTGACATCCAGGGCCTCCCTCCATCCCCCTCTCCTCTCCCGGACTCTGGGTTTACTATAAGCCTCTGGACTCCTTCCATTTCCAGCGCAATGTATAACTGAAGAGAGAAGTGGTATTGGACTCCCAGAAGTGCCCCCAGCAACTTCTCTCCCAAGCCTCTGTTCAGATCCAGTGCCTCAGTGCGTGGACAACGAAGTGATGCTTTAGAGCCCTTCAGCCCGTGGTTTGGACGAGGGGGGCGCCTCTCCTTTGCAGGGAGTGTGGCAGGGAAGAAGGCCCCTCTTCACCAACATCATAATCCATCAAGAGGCAACACTGTCACCTCCATGCACCCAGGCTGGTGTGGTTGGTGTGAAGCTGGTCTCCTGAAATGACTCCAACTCAGTGGGTCCTAAGAGAGGTGATGATTCTTCTGAATCTGTAGCTCAGGGTAATTGAGGCCAGAGATTCTTAATCATAATCCTTAAGATCCATGTCCATTTTGAGCATCTCATATCGTCTTCTCACATTTTTATTTTTCTTTACCTGGGCATAGTATTGTCTCAGATGTCTTCCCTGAAGCCTGAGTTGGCTGAAGGAGGTTCTTTCTCCTTGCTGTTACATCACCTTGACCGTAGCACTTAGAGAATATTGGACATTTCAATATCCTCTGCTCCACCTTGAACTTCAGCCAGCGCTCCCAGGAAAGACTGGACCCAGGCAGTCTTTGGCAGGCTTGGTACAGAGGCACCCGGGCAGGAATTTGCGCGAGGCCTGTGCTTCCTGCCTCTTAGCACCGCCCCAGGCTTCTGGTGTTAAGCATGGGGTTTCTATGGCAACCTGCTGGCTTTAGACAGGGGCAGCCTGAACTTCCCTGACATGAAAGGAGTCACTGCTGGCCGACGTGCGACTAGTTGGAGCTTATAGGTAAAGGCTTCCACCTTTTGGCCCGCGGGGCTGAGAGTTCAGAAATGCATTTCATAAGACTCCTCAAATCATCCCAGCACAATCGCTCGCCCCAGTCCGTGCTTCTGCTACCTGGGATCCTGTTCCTACTTTAACCACTAATATTCAGGCTCTCCTCCACGGTTATGATTTTTGGAGAAAGCTCAGCTAAGATACCATATTATATTGAAATAATTTGCTTTGGAATTGTGTTCCCATCGTTAACACTAGGAGCTACTTCCATATTCCAGCCCTGCCCTTTGCAGCATGTGTTCCAATCTTTGTTGAATTGGCATCATTTATAACTTATCTTTCCAAAAAAATGCTAAATGAGTATCGTTACCATATAATCTATGTGAAGATCAGATTCAAACAATCGTCTCCACAGTCATTGAAAAGCTAAATGTCAGATTTCTACAAACATTACATGGAAAAGATTTCTTGCAAATTGCTTGAACTCTGCATAAATTCAGAATCTTAACAGTGGCAGAAATTCACGTACAGGTTTACCTTAGTTAACAAGACTTTATTCCCTACCGTGTTTCGAGCACAGAATGAGACACCTTGAGGGGGGGAAATAAATTCATTCGGCCGAAGGGCTTAGGATCTGTGTGAGAGAGGCAAACCCCGCTCCTGTTAAGTTCCAGAGGAGCCGCACCAGTGAACAAGTCAGAATGTACAAAGTGAGGTGGTATGAATTGAAAGCTGTGCATCGGCTTCTAAGAGAATATCAAATCCTTCTAAGTTTGTCTGAGATGATCCACTTTACCTTGCAGAGAGCGGACTGATCAATTGATCCGTTTATCTATATTAACACTCTTGCTAATGTCTTTTAGCAGCTGTGAGAAGCCTTCTCTAGCAATTTCTAGGTTAGAAATTAGGTTTTCCTACAATAAAAGCCTCTTTAACATCAAATAATACAATTTTCTGGATTGAAAACAATTTATTGAAAGCATGTCTTTGAAGTCTGGCTTTCCTATATTCCTAGATCAGTGGAATACGGGACAAATTCATAAGATTTAATAATTTTTCAAATCCAGAAGGGGAAATGGCACATTCACCATATTGCTCTGCTAGTCGGTGAATGTGCTGTGCTTGTGTGCAAATGAAATAATTTATCCCCAAGATATAAATATTAAGCACATCCTGAGCACTTGAGAACATACACTAGAAAATTCTTTTGAAAAAAACATTGCTTTGAAAGTTTAGATCTGAGCAGCACATTTATTCCCCTTCTCTGTAAACTGGAAGGCATAGATTTAAGGAACGATAGGGTGCAAGGTAATTTTGGAGCTGAATTCTCAAATAAGAATTCTGAAAATGGGAAAATTGTCCTGTGTTGCTGCAGAAGGCGTGCCATTGTCTTGCAAACAAAGGGAAACCCCGTAGTAATTCAAAAGGACTTACATACTTGACAGCTTATTGCTTTGAAGATTTTCCTATTCTTTCAATATTAAAATAAATAATGAGTTTTGCTTAATTCGCTTTACCAAGTAGGACTTCTGTTTAATATGATCTTATGATTATAAAAACCTGCCTTTGACTACATACAAAAATTTTTAAGTGTGATTTTTGCAGCTAATTAAAAGATGAATTCTAAATGAAGTAATTAAAGTATGATCATGTGATTTTAGGTTATATTTTGGTTGGGGTGCAAATATGTGACCCAACCTATATTTATGGGTTTTTTGATTCAAATGAACAATCTACATATAAGTGCCATGGTTTTGTGCCAAGAGAATCTATTTCATTTCTTTGAGTCAAGTCTGTCACATTTTTCTAACATATTCAAACTTCTTTGGAAAAATGCAAAGAAATCTTTTAATAATTACCCCTGGAATAGGCAAAATTCTTTTGTTAGAAAGCAAGAACAATGAAACTGTAAATATTAATAATGAATAATGGATTACGAATAAGGAAGTAATTATTCATCAAAAAGGCAGGGCTTGATAAAAGTATTTTTCTAAACTAGGTAATTCAATAACTTCTTTCCTCTAGTTATTATTATTATTATTATTATTATTATTATTATTAGCTACCTATAGCTCTTTTTGGAAAGCAAGAAAGAAGGAAACTTATCCTGGGTAGGAACCCTAATTTAGGAAATGCATGTATCTAAGTTATAACTACCTCATGGAGATACACTGTATTTTTAATAGTTTACACATGACTTACACCGCTTACAAGGTAATTGGAATGTATCACAGCTATACAGGACAATGGGGTCACCTGAAAGAATGAGTCTACAGCGTTGTTAGAAATCATAAAGGGCAGTATTACTCAAACTCCAACACTTATTTTAGTTACCTCTAACATTATTTAAGTGTCATGAGGTTCTAAAACTATACAACTGGAAATAACGACTGTATTCAATGACCTCGGTTTTGAATCTTGCCAAAAGTACATGCAATGTATGTTTAATCCATCGTTTTTATCAGTTAACTATTAAAAGGAAATACCGCAGACAGGAAATATAAAGTAATTTTTAACCAAAGCATGAGCAGATGGCGAAAGACCTCATTTGCACTCCTATATTCATTTAAAATTATTCGGGAAAAAATTCAGTTGCTAAGAATTTTGGCCATTCAAAATGTCTATCTGGTGGCAAATCATACAATATTTTAGAATGCATATAGCCTTGCTACATATTTTTATCTTCATCTGATATGGTTTAAAAGCTACGATTTCAAGACACGTTAAGCCAAGCACTCTGAAAACAAAGCACACGCAGCATGGACCCAACGGGAAGACATTATCGCGTCGCGCGGGCCACGCCCTCGGAATTGACTCGGGAGGTGGAGGGTGCGTTCAAGAAAACTGGCTCTGACCCTGACTGTCGGGCGCTGTAATTTCACACCTTCTGCCAAAATTCTGGATCAGCTGCTAACCGTATTATCTTGGACACATTACTCAGCCTCTTTGTGCCCTGGTTTCCTAATCTGTAAACACAGAGATACTAATACTTGCGAGCGTTACAAGGGTAAATTGCTGTAAAGTGCTTGGTGCATATTTAGCAGTGAATAACTGCAAACGATCTGTGATGGACATCACAGTCGTGCCCCTGCCTCGTGCTCCGTGCTCTGCTAGATTCGGAAGGGGCTCTCTTTCTTGTT
Organism: Mormoops blainvillei; assembly: GCA_004026545.1. Classification (NCBI taxonomy): domain Eukaryota; kingdom Metazoa; phylum Chordata; class Mammalia; order Chiroptera; family Mormoopidae; genus Mormoops; species Mormoops blainvillei. The sequence goes on from PVJD01009782.1 coordinate 33,243, forward strand.
CCCTGGACAGAAGCTAGAATACTCAGTATGGCTTAAAATGACTAATATTTTTCATGTTACTGATCAAAGGCCGGGATTCTGTTATTTTCAGATTTTGTAAAAAAAAAACAAACCCAACAAGAAACATAACCATCATTTTCATGCCAGGAGATACCCCGCACCAGCACTAATCGTTCTGAGCAGTGACACCCCCTTTCCGTTTTCCTAAAGTGTTGAGATCAGCAGGAGTTAGAGATGAGAACTGTTATAAAATTGAACAATCTGGAAAGTATACAGAAACACAGGGGTGGGCATCCAATAAGGATTATACATGCTTTTTTCCTGCCAAGAATCCCAAAACATAGGGAATTGCATGATGCCCATTGTTAGCTTTATGTAAGACTGGACAGGTTGGTTGATCTCGAGTGCTTAGCTAGGGATCCACTTCCTGGAGGATCTGAAGGAAAACTGCATCACCTCTACCAATGATTTCATTCTGCCCTCAGTTGGAGGGATGCGTTTTCCATCTTCCTACATACCCACTGGGTCCATTCTGTTGGCCAGCCTTCATATGCCCTCTGCCGTGATGAATGCTAATGCGAAGACAAAACCAATAGAGGATGTTGCCCTTGTCATGGTGGAGCTTCGGGGATAGTTGGTGACACCTATTGATAGGAAACAACCAGAAACTAAAATAGCAGTGTGTGACTATGCAATAGATCGTGAGGAAATGTACCACGTGGACACTGGAGAATAAAGAAAAGATACCTGAACCTTGGGTTTCTCATGTATAAAAGGTGGATATTAATGCTCACCTCACAGGGTTGTTATAAAGATTAAAGGGTGTAATTACATGGTACAGCTTCGAGTAAGGCACAGCATATGTCCTTCCTGCGTGTTACTTAAAATACCACCCAGGCTTTGAGTAATTTAAAAATATTGTTTCCTCTCATTTATATGGAGATCCTATCAGGTGCCAGGTATTGGGGATACACTGGTGAGTAAAACCAAAGTGGGTTCCACTTTTGTGGAACTTAATTTCTAGCTGAGAAAGAAAGAACATAATTACATAAACATACCAGAAAATATCAAACAATGATATGCTAACAGACGATAAAAAGGAAAAGTGCTGTTTTAAAGACCAGGGGTTACTTTAGATTGGACGATCACGGAAGGCCTCCCGAAGGTCTCAAATTAAAGTTGGAAGCTGAATGAGAAGAAGAGGGTAGGAAGGAACCAGCTACGTTCCTATCACAATCATCAGAGGACAAATTTAAAGATTTCTGGAAGTTCCCAAGGAGCATGAATTAGTTATCCCAATGCTACTTCGAGACCACTGATACTGACTTCCTCAAAATAAAAATGCACCCCACTATCTCAAAAAACCCCAACACAAGCCCAATGCTTCCTTGGGGAATTTCATTTTTCTTGTGTGTGTGAGGATACACTGGCTCTGTGTTTTACAAAATGCAATTATTGCTAACCTGCTTGATTTTCTACTTGAAACGATTATTCCATGCAATTGACCTGTCACCATGATGACACTTTACAGGATGTTAAGTTCTATCAACTAACATGATGTTTTTATTCTCAACAGCTGGCAGCACTTTGTCAGAAGGTGGCCTGACCATAATATAGGAGGAAGCAGAGTCCCCTGACCCTCTGGGTGTCCTTCCTCCAGCATTTGTGCTTTTGGGCAGTACGTCAGTTAATTATCTGCATGGGATGTTGCCTGGAAATAACAGTTCTGTCTGTGGCCTTGAACTGATTTGGGTTGGGGAGAGGTTAAGAGAATGAAGAGAATGTTGGTATGCTAAGATACACACTATAACCTGATGAGGCAGCTGCCTTTCCATGGGAGATGGAGATGGTCAAGAGCCTTATTTTTAATCCATGTTGGACTTAGAGGACCCTGCCAGGTTTGGATAGTATCTTTTTGTAAGTTTGTTAAAGAGTTCCTTACCGACCTCTTTTGCAATAATGAAATCTAGGGAATGCTTAAATACACAATCAGCACGAACAATTGAGTTTAAAAAACTTCAGGAGTCCCTTTATGACCTTCAGTAAATGGTCACATTGGAAGGATAACACAGGTGACAAAGTTCATCCTGAACAGGGCGCTGAGAGGCGACTGGCTCTCAAGCTGAGTCGGTTTATCATCACCAATAAGCGACTCCATTCCCGACACGGCACCACTTTTCTGAATGAGGTAATAGTCCACGATACGCTTCAGCCTCTCCATCCGCATGTAGTTAAGGACACATAATGCAGGTACGGATGTCATATGAATATACTGCCCCACATGTTTTTTTGGGTAAATCTTTGTGACAAGCCGAATGCAGCTCTGTTGCTGGCCCAAAGTCAGGGCCAGTTTCCAGAATGCATATGATTTGTCAGTTTTCACGACTTACCTGCTGCAAAATTGCTTTTCCTCTGGGGATGGAACAGCAGAGGAAATAATACAAAGCATTGGGTAGCAGGCTGTGCTTCCGCTAGCGACGCTACAACTTCCGAGGGAGGAGAGCAGTGAGTCTCCGAGGAATTGAACTGTTGAAGTGGAGGGTGAACTCCCACACCTGCGAAGAAAACATGAAGATAGGCATATGAATGAATGTGCCCCTATGGGCGAAGAGACTGTGCCAGTTGAAGAGGAAACTGGTATCTGCCTGGCAGGTGCATTTTTAGGTCACTTATTCCTCTGGGATTCCCACATCCACCTGACACAATGGCTTGGGGTTAGATTAGTCCCAAAATATGCTGGTAGCAGGAAGTGGTCATGGATAAAAGATTTGAAGTTTCTTCCCTCATAATAATAAATAACTAAGAAACTTAAAAAAATATCGACACTTTCATAGTTTAGATATGTGGCAGTGCAATGATCAAGGTGAATGACAATGGAAACAGGCCTGTGTCAATAATTGTTCAGTTTTGACATTTGATAGCATCGTGACATTGGACAAGCTCTCTAACCATTCTAAACTCAGTATCCTTATTTGCAAACTGGAGAAAGGAATGCCTATCTCACAGTAGTATGAGAATTAAAAAATAATGCCATACATCTGCTTTCCTGAGTATATTTAGATGTTCAATACATGGTATTCATCAAATGATCTTTGGCATCTCAGAAAAGTTTTGGAAGGACTGCTACTCAATTTAATTCACATGTAGCAGCCTCTTATAATATAATTCTTCCAGTTATTTCTTTTTCAAATTACTTTTAAGACTCTCTCTCTCTCTCCCTCTTGCCCCACAGACACACACACACAACTTCGTAAGTTTTCATTTTGTCCCTCGCTGTCACTGTGGTGGGACAGATGTAAGAGCCCCCTCCTGTCACCCTCTGCTTTTCCACTGTCCCCTCTCTCTCAGGCCCACCTTCTGTGCTGATTCCTTCAGAGATTCGAAACACACAATTCTCATCTCCTAGTTTAAAAACTCCTCACTGAGTACCACGTGAAACCATCCTTTCTCTCACTGTCTTCCCACTTTGTCGACAACCCAGTCACACCCACCTATTGCCAGTGATCACCGACAGTCAGCTGTAGCCCCTGTGACTTCAGAGTCACGTATTTCTCCATTTTCTGACACTTTCGCTCACGATGCTTACCTTTCTTGGCCTCATTAGGCCACTCTCTGTCTTGCACGGCGCCTTCCTATAAACTCTTCGTCCTACCTAGAATGCTCCCTCGCATCCTATAATTATCATCTCCTCCCAATTCTTGCAGTTATTAATTAATTAAGAGAAGTTAACTCCTGAGTTTGTCTGTTCCACACTGTTACAGGTTGAGTCCTCCAAAGCCAACGTTGACATGAGTTTGCACCTGCAGAATGTAGAGCAAGGAGGTCCCTTGGAATCAAGGACCTAGAAGCAACACTGGGCCAAGGGAAGAACTGAGGCAGCCGGCAGACACAAGCACAACTTCAGCAGACTTCACAGAGAGCCCTGGAGCGAAACTGACCCATCCTCGTGGTCCTGAGTGAGGAGGGACAGGTCTGACCTTTAAAGTCCTGCTTTGGTCTATCAGTTCCCATAGTCCCACCTCTGAGAGGTGCAAAGATGACCATGACAGTTTTCTGCAGCTGAGGCAGTACCTGGAAGCACAGACCGGTGGAGGCTACCCAGGTTCTCAATAGGTGGGACAAGAACAAATTCTTTATAGAAAGAGGACCTGGACAGTGCGTCCCCTTGTATGTCGCATATCCAATAAACTAATGCTAGCTAATTAAGCAAACAATGTGACCTTAGTGATCTGTTATCTTCTACTGACCAGAGCACTGTACAACTTTAAGGCCAGGGGACGGGGTTCCATGCGGGAGAGCAGAGCGCCCTGACTGTGAGGCGTCTGTGTACGGAAGCACGGCCAGGGAGTGAGTTTTATTCCGGAAAATGAACCTCTTCATGTCTCGTGGACAGGTTGAGGAAGCAGCGAGCTTATGGAGGATAACAAAGACCTTCTGTTCATAGCCATGTATCCTAGCATCTATTTAAGTGCCAAAACAAACTTCACAAAGTTTAGGGACATAGATCAGAAGAGTATTTTCCTTATGAACTTAGCATTTGCCCTCAGAGACCCCAGATAAGATGACTTATCACTTCAAGACACCTCACAATCACATTCCCTCCTCTGGAGTTCTATTGCTAAGAACAATTTTAAATAGCTCTCCGAGCACCTTAACATTCTCAAGGATGCTCATCACATTGACTTCTCAATAGTTTGAAGCTCTGAGTTCTCATATTTTATAGTGACATTTTTCTGTCAGACAATTAAGTGTGTTTATCTGAAGCTGAATTCATGTACAGAGAACATCAGCCCTGTACTCAGAAACTCCACGGCCTGTTCACTCATCTTAATATCTCTTTCAGAGTATATTTTCAAATACTTAAAAAACCCCTCAGACCTCATGTATTACACTTCTCATTCTGTAATCAAATAATACCACATGGTTACAGTTGGTGCAGCTGATTTATCATGTTTTGTCATGATCTCAATTCAACAAATTCAATAAATATTTACTTATTAAAAGACACTGTGCTAGGCACATAGGGTATGCAAATATAAACATAGTACAGGCCCTGGGCATTGAATAGAATAGAATTTGTGAAAGCAATTGCTGAGTTTGTAAGAGGAATAAGATATGTATCAAACAGCAGTAATTCAAATAAGAATTCTATCACTGTTGACTGAGGAATTGGTAAAGGCTTCATGGAAGAGAGAGCGTCAATTTCTGGTCTCAAAGTTTGGATGGTGGTTTATTTATGTATTTATTCACTGATTTGTTCATGAATTTAAAGTTTACAGGTAAATGATGTTTACTGTAACAAAATTAGGAAATACAGAAAAGCTAAAATGATAATAAATAAAAAGTATGCACAACCCCAGGATTCATATTTAACAAAATATGCTGTTCTATCTGATCTATGCTTGTCTATCAAAAATTATGTTAAATGTTTACTCAAGCCTGGTGACCTTCACCAACTTGATTAATGATTTGGACCAGGATTCAGTGATATGGCATTTTTACTTTTCCTTACTGTGATCATAACTGGTCCCACAGGCATTTAGATTCTATCCACAAGGTTGCATTTTCAGTTTTAGATGTAAGTCTCAAGCCAGACGTGAGTGTGATATTGAGTTTGTTAACCCTCAGCCGAAGAGCTCAAACTTGTGACTTTCCATGATCCTGAACTCAGTGCATTGGCAAGTTGTTGTCTCTACCCGACGTACCGTAAGATTTATCAGAAAAAAAAAACATGCGGCAATAATAGCATGAAATGTTCCTATTATATTCTGGGTTAACAGTCCACACACAAAAAGAACACAAGTAGCTAATTTTCTAAAATGCAAACACAGAATGAAAAAGCAGGTGAGAACCATTAATCAGTAATGACTCTCTTTTGTTACCTTTCTCAATTTATAGATTTTAATTTTTAACATTTAATTGGAATAACAATATTTGAGATATGCTCAATGCCTTCACACTTTTGAGTAATTCTGTATGCAATATCTCTTTAGCCTCATAATGAGAAGGTAAAAAAGTATGGTTAAAATTCTCTTACTCTTGCATATTAGAAAATGGAGATGTTGAAAGTTCATGGGAAAATTTATTGTCAAGTAGCAAGTTATGTGTGAAACTTGCACTGGAAATCAGGTCTGTAGCTCCATTTTCAGTGTGCTGGAAATGTAGTTTTTAGATGCGAAATCAACCAATTTTCTTCTCACTTTTGAATAATAATATCTGGTGAATCATCTTAGAAGAGGAGCATTTTCATAGCTCTCACCTGAATGAACTATTGTTGAAATGCTATTAGTTTTTGGCAGTAGGCCTGAACTGAAGCCCTGACATATGGGAATAGAAAACCCTTTCACTCCTCGCAGAAAACATTTATTTTTCCTGGCAGTATATCTTCAAGGTAGCTGCCGGATGGTGTTAATAAGCTCTGGAGGGAGGACCTAGGAGGGTGGCAGACATAGGTGTGAAATTCAGCTGCTCCTGATATAAAATAAAACCCATAGGTAGCAAAGAGCCCTGAACCAAGAGAGAACACTGACTCACAGAGTCTAATAAAACCCACTTCCCGTTACCTTGGGGGTTAGGTGAAACACGCCAGTTTAACTTCAACAGTTTCCAATGTGACTTTTTATCTTTTTAAGTTAAAAAAAAAAAAAACACCCAAAAGTCATCAGGCTCACAGATGAACTTTCTGGCCATATTTTTGATAATTCCTCATGAACAAATATTAAATTAAAACCCCAGTGTTATTATGAAGCATTCAATGTCCCCATGAGAACTATGTGGGGAGAATATGTTGTTACAAAGGAAAGGGAGCTAGAGTTTAGGGAAAATGCTGTCGACCATTAAGTCTTTTGGGGTCCGAAGGAGACCAAAATATATTTCTGAAAGGAAACTCCACGGTCAGCATTAGGGTAGGGAGGGCAGTAATGAAAGCCTTCGGAGAATGAGTAAGTAGGATTTATATGGAGAGGTATTTGACTAAATATTTGGATTATGGATGTGAGTAGTCTGGGCTGATTTGTGCCCCCCCATCCCCCCATCCCAAGCATCCTCCTCCACCCTGTGCAAAGACATGCTGGAGCCCTAACCTTGGAGACCTGTGAATGAAGCCTTATTTTGGAACAGGATCTTTGCAGATGTAGTCAAGTTAAGATGGGGTCATTAATGTGGACCCGCTATGAATGATGTTCTTATACCAAGAGGGAAATCCAGGCAGGGGCACACAGAAGGAGGAACATTCCGTGAGAAGGGAGCGACCTGCGCCAAAGGAGAGCGGTGTAGGGACACCACATCGCTGGTAGGGAGAGGGAAGCCATGTGAAGACAGGGGCTGAGGCCGGAGTCTTGCTGCCCCAAGTCAGCGAGTGACCACGGCTGCCACCCAAGCTGGAACAAACAAGGAAGTCTCCTCCCCGAGACCCTTGACCTGACCAGAACCTTGAGTTTGGCCTCCTGGCCTACAGAGCTAGAGGCAATAAATTTTCGTTGTCTCCAGGCACCCAGTTTATTGTAGTACCTTGTTATGGTCGCCCTAGGAAATGGCTGTAGTGGGTAAGACTCTGCCTCAGCCTCCGAGGATCCCAACCACTGTTGGGAAAGTGAAGAGGTGTCAGCACCTCTCACTGCACCCGCACTGTCTCCACGTTGCCCTTGACCCCTTTCCCCGCGAAACCCTACCTGTCCTCCAGACTCATAGCCAGGGCTACTTTCTCTCTGAGAGCTCTTTTGGTTCTCAGAAAATAAACATTGACTTATTCAAATGGTATGTGTCTTTTTGAATTGTAAAGGTGAATTTTAATATTTACTTCTCAGTTACCTCCCACGAACCACACCTAATGCCCAGAACGGTGCTTGGCGCGATTTGCTGAGTAACGAGTGAATGAAGGGTAAAAGGGACATTTGAATGTGGTCCACGGGCAATGGCTGGAATCCCCTATCCTCATTGCACAGCGCCACCGGAAATGGAGACGCCGCAGGCTTAAGTTTTACACAACTAAATTCAATGTGATACGCGTCCTAATTACCATGTGTATAAGATAACATAGAAACATAGAGCCATGCATAATTAACTTGGACAAGAGCAGTCAAGGGAGGGAGGCTTAAGATGCTTCTGAAGTTCTGTTCTGACAAGTATTATAAAACGCTGTCCATAGAGATGAGATGTATAACATAACCCCAGAATTTCCTTTCTGCCTCAATGAATATAAATTTTATTAATGTTTCGACTGTGACTTTTGGGGTTAACAACGTGGAGAAAATCCGCTGCTTTAAGAATGCTTCATATATTAATTTTCTTTGTCTGTCTCAATTTATGCATCCGCACTTTGAAATTATTCATTTGCATGGAAAGGGCTTTGACCCCCCCATTGCACACCCTACTGAGGAACACACCGACTGACAGGGGTGGTCTCTTCTGTGCACAATTTTACATTCGCAGTTAGCTCTATGGCCCCAAACGTCACCTGACCTGAAGAAGACTGAAACGATGCTTTTATGTAACCAGCAGTGGACATCCAATCTCAACGGTCTTTTCCAAATCACAGAGAATGTCTTTAGATTATTTATGAAAGCAGAGTCCCCTTTCAAATAGCTGCTCTGCTGGACCGGCAGTTAAAATCCAAAATCCTACTCATCTTAATTCTCATTTTAAGGAGAGAGTGCCCGGAATGTTCATGGGTTCCCTCAGGCAGCCCCTCTCCTCCACAGCAGCCCGGCGAGGCCATTACCAGCCGCCCAGGAGCCCGTCCGGAGCTTTCCTCCTCACCAGTTAAGCCTGCGCCTCGGGAGGACTGAGTAGCTTTCTCCTTGGTTTTCCTCCTCCACCTGCCGGGGGCAGTTTCTACTTCTGACACAGGCCGGACTCAGTCCTCCACATACCTCCGTTTGCTGGAGTCTGACTGCTTCTTGTCACCTGGTCACCTGATGGCCACAGCTGACGCCCCCTTCACCCCAGCTCTCTCCTTATCCATCAGCTTCTGCTCCTGGGAGAAGACAGGCAGTGCAGACATGAAGGGAAGGTGAAGGTGACGCTCTGATGTCCGGGGCGAGAGCAGGTGACTAGGAATTGGGAGTGGAGCATAACAGTGACCACAGAGCCCCTCTCTGGGTGGGAGTGGGGGGGGGCAGGCCGGTGATCGCAGATACTAAGCAGGTTATAATCTTTGGAATCCTCCGGGCCCTTCTGAGTTTGGGGGCTCTAGCTAACTTTTTGCTATTTCACTTTGTTCAGTGCACCCCTTTCAAGTAGGTGCTTTGCTGGACCAGCAATTGAAATCCAAAATCCTACTCATCTTAATTCTCATTTTAAGGAGAGAGTGCCTGGAATGTTCACTTAATAAAGAGAGTTCTAGCTGACTTTCTGCTTCTACGCTAGTTTGCAGCCATTTTTACTTCATTTTTTCTTAGCCTAATGTTAAAAATGAATTTTAACTTTAGAAATTAGTAATCAATAGGAATGGATGGGGATGAAAAAAATAGCCCAGATGTATGACAGGTGGCGGGCAAAAGCCGGACTAAAATTGAAAAGAGGATTCAGATAATCCAGGAGGGTAAATAAGAAATGGAGACTAAGAGAAAACTTAGTCTTTGAAAATATTTCAGTGTTCCAGGAACAATATTAATATGATCTTACTGGTATAGAATTTACAAAGAATTTTGCATAATTATCTCATTTGACATTCAGGATAATACTGTAAGGCAGTTATTATTGTCATTTAATCATGAGGAATTGAGGATAAGAGAGACTAAATGATTTGACAAAATCCACAGGACTAAAAATATCCAAGGACAATAACTTAAACTCAAGTCATGTGACTTCAGGGACAGGCTTATACCACTACACCCCAATGATGGAATAAGCAACATGTGACCGTATCTGCACTCTTGGAACTGGGCTGGCAGATGCACTCTAGCTTCCCCAAAACTCACAGAAATCACTTCGCTTTTCAGAGCTGCATACCAGCTACTCCTGATGCTGCGTAAGATTAAGTCAGCTAAGGACTGAGAAATGGTTAACATGCCCAAACTCCATGAACGGAAAGGTTTTCTCTTTCCAGGCTTTGCGTATTCTGTGCTGTGCTGGTCCCCACTCCGACAGCCATAACCACGTTGTAACTAAACCCCGATGGAAAGGAAAGATACAACAGAGGTAAAAAAATCGACGGTAGGTAGTGCACCTTACCGGGCGACCAGTGTGAGTACTGCTTATCTGAGCTCTGACACACTCGTGGTGAGCGTGTTTGTGTCTGTGTCTGTATATCCATGCATATGTGAAGTGGAGCGAATCACTTTGCTCACAAATATTTAATGATTTTGTGAGATCTCTGATTTGGAAGAAACCTTAGAGGTTATAAAAGAATGCAGTTTAGAAACATTGCTCCCTCTGAAGGTGTACCATTCTTAAACATTTATTATGGGATATGTCTTTCCTAGGTCGAGTTAAAAATCCATCTCTGTTCCAGGTTGGCTCTAGGGGACACTCTCTGTTGACAGCTCTTAAATACTTACGGAATGTTATCATTCACCGTCTCTCCGAAGCCTCGTCTTCTTCAAGGAAGACATTCATAGTCACTGTAATCACTGCAAACGTGAAATAATTGTCCTCGTGCACGCGTTCCATGCTGTCGAAGCCCCCTTCAAATAGGGCATTTATCTTAGTGACAATGATGCCGCTTTCAGGGGACTTGTTACTTGCCTTTCAGAGACGGGTTTGGCTCTGGGGGCAGCTGTGCCTCTGCACTAATATTTATTGGACTCTGCTTAAGGGGACTTTTATATCCTTAGCACATGAATTGCTAAGTCATTCTATACTTGCACAGTTGTTTTGAGCTTAAAGTCACTTTCCATTTAGCATTTAGTAATCCCCACCTTTTAAATGTTAGCTCATTATTTTCCAGTCTGCCCAGATTTTATGGAATTTCGGTTCTGTCGTCTTGTAAACTAGCTGTTCTGCTCACTTTTATGTCATCTTTAAAACTGATGAGACTGTATTCTCTTTCTTTGCGTTATTTTTGGGGGTTCATGATACCCAAGTGAAGTATTTCTTGGCTAACTCAAGAAATAGCCATATTCAGTTGCAGTCAATGTAGGAATCGAAACTCTCCGGGCGACAGAGTTCAACCCACATCGACTCCGCCTAACGCCGCCGACTCCTGGACCGGATTCCCCGCCCGGCTCCAGAGCTAGTGTGGTCGTGCCTGTACTTATCTGACCCTAACCAGTCACCGCCCTTTTCTTTGATGCATAGTAGTCACATTTTAAAAAGCATGGCAGTTTTACCTAGGAATGTGTTTTCTTAGCTACAGAGTATATTTCCTGGCCTTCCATGCAATTTGCGTGGCCACCTGACCATGTTCCTGTCAAGGAAATGGGAGTAAAAACAATCTTTTTCCTTTTCTTCGATTTACCGAGAGATGGCAACAAAGGGAGCGGTTGCCTTGGATTTGTTGGAAACTACATGTCACCGGCGGCAGTGTTTTCCAAACAGCCCCGCATTATAATCTATTTTTATATTTTCAGGTCATGTTAATCCACCTGCTTAACTAATCCATATAACAAATGAGGGAGAAGTATTATCAAATCTCTTATAGATGTACTCTTTCTTCATATCCCGATCTTATAACTTGTTATCCAAGAATAATTTACGCTGATAGGTCCTTGTTTCACATGTGGGTGCTCCAGAAAGTGTTGCGTATCAGACACTCATAACTTGATGTCTATCAGTACAGTCGTAGACCTGAATAAATACATTCTCGGCATCAGCGGAGCTCAGAGGACGATGAGAATTTAGATCACAGGTGAGCTGGATGAGCACCAGGGGTTATGCTCTGGCGTGCGGGGCGCTTGGTTCAGAGCGGCCTTGGGTGGAGGTGGTGGTCTTGGACAGCTAAACATAGGCCCCTCTCGGGGATCTGAGTGACTGGAAGGCAGCAAAACAAGTGTTCAGAAGAAGCAAAATGAGCGGTATCAAAAGCTGACTCTGGCTGCTTGTGATTCTGACCAGCTAGCTACTTGCACACAGCATGTTTGGGAACACATCTCAAGTTTAGGGCAACACAGGTTGCCAGGGCCCGATGACACCTGTTCGGGAGATCTTGCAGGCTGGAAGCCTTACGGGACCCAGCTCAGCCCGGGCCTTTTGTCTGGCAGACGTGCAGTGTTATGTCCTCCCCACCAGCCTGCCCCCTGTGACTATAAAGAGGACTAAGGAGACAGGAAGAAAGCAGAAGCAATAACAAAAACAGGGACCAGAAGGAGGAAATGCCCACCAGACGTCTGCTGCGGGAGGGGACTTCGTGTTCCCGCATCCATGTGACTCCTCACTTTGCTTCTGCTCATCTACATCCTCTTCTCTGTTTTAATAAAGGTCAGCTTTCCAAGGAATGTGTATAAGGACCCGTGGACATGGACGACAGGGTGGGGACACAGACTGAGGGAGGGGGTGGGCGGGGCAGGGGAGAGCAACTGGGGAAAACTGGGACAACGGTAATTGAACAACAATAAAAAAATTAAAAAGTAAAAATAAATAAATAAAAAATAAAAGGCATTTCCTGGTATCAACACAAAACATGATTAAAAAAAAAAAAAAAGTCAGCTTTCGAGTTCTCTTTTTTCATGACCTAGAAAACTTTTCTTGATGAATAGTAAGGAAATTTTACTGCCCGCGGTTGAAATTATTTCTGTGCCTTCCTGACCATGTTATGGGAATAGAATTCACAGTGGTGCCACGGGGGTAGGAGAGCCGACATCGCGACTCCATCCTCGCAGTGACGTGTGGTGTGTCACCGCCCAGAAGTCTCCAATAGCAGCACGTCCTTTGGAAAGGATGCGGGGACAGAGTTGCAGTACAAGCAAAATGAATCTCACCTGAAATGGAGGGTGCCCCCCCCCCCGTCTTGGCTGCTCTCTCTCCTTTCTGAAAGCATCTGTTATTGCGAGGGCTTGCCCACCATGTCACTGCCAGAATTTGCTGGGCATGGGCTCTGGTCATTTCCAAATGACAGAAAATCAGCTGTGCGATTTATGCCCTAAGTAATCATTAGCCATGGGCCCTGCGCCGACTGGGTAGAAAATACAATGTTTTTAACCTGCCTGATCTGCAAGGCCACGCTGCGCCCATGCTGCCTGCGCCCAGGAGTTCAATACAAGCCACAGTGACTGCAACGAAAAGACAGATTTGCCCTGCAACGTAGCACATCCCTTTCCCAGTGGAGAGAAAGACAAGCACCCGTGGGGATGTTCTCGTCAGACTTAAGAAACATCGAGGACTTTTCCCATATACACGGAAATCATAGAGAGAGACTCAGACACGAGCTTTACGAAATAACAGAAGCGAGTGTGACAATGTTAGTACAGAAGTTAAAATCTACTTTATTTTCTCTTCCAGTTGAACGTCTACTTTATGACATATTCGAAATATTCTCACTAGGGGAAAAGAGCTCACAGATTCCCCTCAGTACGTCCTTCAAACAGCCACTGAACTAATGCAGTTCAAAGACCAGAGGTTACCTTGAATTCCTTTCTTTGGTTGGAATTCAGACATTAACCATCAAAGATGTAATGAATTGGGACTCTCGGTTTCCTGTAGCATGAATGGAACTTAGAAGAGACCACTCCGTCCTAACAACTAGAGAAAAGCTGAACAAACAGAAACCCAACAACTTTTTTTCGATTTGTTAGAGAAGGAGGTCATAGGGCAAACTGCTGTTCCCAAAATTGAGGAGGGGAGACATCGGCGGACAAACAGAGGGAATCACAACTTCCGTGAGCAGAAACTTCCAGGGACTGGAGGCTCAGCGTGGGGGAGTCTGAGAGTCAAAAGCTCCAGGGGGACCCAGCCGGAGGAGGCCCCACTTTAGTCAGTGTTACCTCAGGGCCCCACCAGGCTCCCATGTGCAATAAAAGAAAAGTCCCCTTATGCTTTGGGTAGGGAGAGGAAAACCCGCCTTGAAATACATCAGGGCATTCTGTTCCAGGGTTTTTCTCAGAGCCTAACTCCACTGCAGGGAGGGAACTAGCCAAGTCCAGGCCCTTCTGGTCATTCTGTTCCTACCGAAGAGAGAGGATGAGCACTGGTGAAGGCCACACACAGTTCGGGCCAGGCTCACCCAGGACTGAGACCGCCTCGGAGCACAGAGAGTGCTTCTCCCCCACACCTCCCACAACTTGACTTTACTAAAGCGTCATTTATTGTAGTTTCTCTTGCCTTAGTACATTGTGTCCACCTTTCAGCAACAAATCACAAAGCATAAAGAAAAGCAGAAACATAGTTTGAAGAGACTTGACAAGTGTCAGAGCAGAGTCAGACATGGCAGGAATGTTGGAATTATCAGACCAAGGATATTTTTTAAAAACTACAATTTTATGGAAAAAGTAGACAACATGTAGGAGCAGGTGAGATGGGTAACAAAAGCCAAAAGATGGAAATTCTAAGAAAGAACAAAAAAGAAATGCTAAAGATCAAAAACACTAATGGAAATGAAGAATACCTTTTATGAGGTCATGAGTAAACTGGACAAAGTTGAGGAAAAATCTCTGAGCTCAAGGCTATGAAAATAGAAATTCCAAAATTGAAAATCAAAGGAAAAAAAAGACTGTAAAACAGGACCTAAGATACAAGAACTGTGAGAAAACTTGTTTTTCTTTTACTTAATTATCTCACAGGCAACAGTTTGTTCAAATAATAATAGCAAATTATATTAAATTGCTCATATATATAACATATGCTTATATATACATGATGTGTGTGTGCTTATGTACACACAGACGGACATGTAAGCATGTATGCACATTTCTGTATGTTTCTGTGTAAATGAAATGGCTGACAGAGGGACAGGAGGAAAGAAGTAGAAATATTTTGTTATTAAAAGTACTTGCGCTTCCCATGAAGTGGAACAGTGATATTTGAAAGTGGACTTAGATTAGCTGTAAGCACATTGTTACAAACTCTAGGGTGAGTGCCAAAAAATGTTTTAAAGGAAATATAAGTGTAATTGATATACTAAGAAAAGAGAAAATGGAATTATCTAAAATGTTCAATTAAAACCCCAAAAAGCAGAAAAGGGTGTGGAAGGCAAAAATAAGAACAAAGAACAAGGGTAAATTAAAAAATCAAAACAAAACCGTAAATATGAAGGTATTTTGTTTTCCAACTCTATAAATAATTCTTTTAAATGTCACTATCTAAATACACCAATTAAGAGACAGAGAAGCACGTGGAAACATACAGCTGATGTCATTGACAAATATCAGTGGGAGGAAAAGACCAACAAAAACACCAGAACAGCTCTTGGGTATATCAAGCAAGATTTACTTGTCTAAAGGAAAGAAGTCAGCACCATCAGTCGATATAGCAGAGAGATCATCAGTAGCCTCACCGATAGGTAGAAATTTGGGGGTGGTAACTCCCGCGGTATACTAAAGGTGGAGGCTAATTCCTCTCCCTTTGAACATGGGCTGCTTTCAATGTCTTTCTTAAATACCAGTGCAATATGACAGGGACTTTCAAGGCAAGGCCATAAGAAGCCTTGCCCATCTGCCCAAGCCTTTTGGAACCCTGCTTCTCAGAGCTCGGCTCCCGCAGATCTGAGGGAAACCCCCAGCCACCCTCTCTGGCAGAGCCCCGGGCTGGCAGTTACAGGCAACTTGCCAGCTGTGTGTGAGCTGTTTGAGAGATGGGTCCTCCAGCCCCACTCAAGCCCTTTCAGCTGATGCCCACAGAGAAGAGACAAGCACCTGCCAAGTCCTACCCTCACTGCAGATTCACGAGCCAAATAAATGCTTGTCGTTGCTTTCAGCCACAGAGTTTTGGAACGGTGTGTTACCCCACCCAACGTAACTGGAATGACTTGTACGTGAGGCCCCCTGTACACAGAACCTCCTTCCAGATGACCCTTTGGTGGGTAAAGCAGGTGTAGTCCCTGCCACGTCCTCTCCAGGACAAATGGTGCAGTGCTCTCCCCAGGTTCACCTCGTCACCCTCCGCGTCGTCCAAATACGATGTGACACAGTCTGCAGAACTAGAGCGGATGTCAATTAGCAGATGATCTTGGGAGCTGTGCTCTGAGGCACACCCTCCATGGCAGCAGACACAAGTCCCTGTTCACTGGCATCACTGGGGGAAGCTTGCAGCCAGCAGAGTTGTCATCGCCAAAGTTTGCCTTCAGTGCAGCTAAGTCCCCTCATGTACTGTGATCTCAAGTCTGTCCCTTGCTTTTAGCCATCACTGTAGGTCCTTGCAAAGCCATTTTAAATACTGAGCATTTGGGGTTCTGCCTTTTTATCCACTGGCGAGCCTTTCAGGGGGAAACTGAGACAGACTACGAAGATGAAGCAGCAGAACGCACCATGCTGGCACCACACTTTCTCACTTAATAATTGTGCTTTTCCTTGGACATTATCCTACTGCGACCCACTAACATCCCCATTTCTCGACCCCCGACCTTCAGACTCGCTGCTCCAAACACAAATTTCCAAGAGAAGCGGTTGTGCAAAGCTACACAAAGTCCAAGCGAGTAAAGGAATTGTAAAACCCTGTGCAGCCCAAATAAATTTATGTCTTTCAGGACTAGCAGCTTTTCCATTAAAGAAGTAAAGGTTGCAGACTCAGTCCCCTTCGATCAGAAGAGGACCCGGCTTTTTCGGTTGTGTTCTGTCTCGGTTATCGCTGCCAGCTACTTCTTTGAGTTGAGGCTGGACATCTGGGAAACCTGATCGGATTGGATGATCCAGACAGGGAAAGGGAATGTCTTAGCTAAACCTCTTCAAAATAACAATAGTGGGCAATATTATTGTAATCCACTATTTATTATGAGTGAGAAATTCTTTTAAATGGTTTATGTGATTAATTCAACAAACTATGAGGTTAGGTTCTATCATTATCCCCCTTTTACAGATGAGGAAACCGAGAGACAGAGATACTAACAAAATTGCACAGTCACATTGCTGTTAATTACAGGAGCTGCTGTAGGAGCTGAGGCAGCTTGGCTTCAGATTTTATTCTTTTAAACTCTCTTCTTAGCATTCTGTTGAAGGTGAAACTGTGAAGCTTGTATCAGTTTGTGTGTGTGTGTGTGTGTGTGTGTGTGTGTGTGAGTGAGTGTGAAAGAGAGAAAAACAGATAGGGGTAGGAGGCATTGTGTGATTATTGAAAAAGGAAGGGAAAGATAAAAATAATGGACTTGTGGATTGTGGGCCACACACCTACAACTATGATCCCAAACCCTTCCTGGATATGACGGAATCTTATTTAAAAAACTGTGTGTGCTGCTCCCTGAAAAGAAGACAGGGAAGTGCTGTTACCGCCAAACAACATTTTTCGACCTGCAGCACATAGTAGGTGCTGCAGGGGTAAGGAAACTCGCAAGTGCCCGCTCAGAAATGGCGGTGAGCTCAGCGCCAGCAGAGACACCACGTGAGCACCCAGGGAAAGACAGGCTTCAGGCGCTGCCGGGCTGCAGTGAGTCTGGGGAGCCTTCAGGGAGGTGGGTCGGGTCGAGGAAACAAAGCGAAGAGGTCGCTGGGGATGTCGATGCACCGGTCGCGGTGCGGGGCGTCCCCTTGTCTGACCTTGCTGCTAAAACAAAGCCCAGAGAAGCGTGTGTCTTGGAAGCAGCCAGCACCAAGGAGAGAGCCAGACAGGCCGGCCATCCAAAGGAAGAGCCCTTCCACCCCGTGGCGTCTCGTCTTGGCACGGTCCCATTGACAACACTTGGCTATTGCCAGGAAAAGGCTCAGGAAACCCCACCAGACCCCCAGGGAGGACGGTGGCTTCTTTCCAAGAAAGCTCAGGATGTAGTTCTCGTTTCACCCCACGTGAGAAACATGCATTCTCCCAGACAGTAATGGTCTCCCGGCCTTCTGTAATCTGCTGGTAGGTAATTTAAAATTGATGATGAAAAAGCAGTTGTCTCGACCCTTTCTATAAATGTAGAGGAATGGAAACATTACTTCCATGTAACATTTCTGTTGATTATATATTCATTCACAGAAGGATTACAGCTTGCTTAATCTTTTTGCTTTCTGGTGTAGCTAGCCTCTTTTTCTTTCTAATTCCTTTCCAAGAGGACTGCTGGAAAGGACAAGGTAAAAGTGTAAAATTAAAAAAAAATTTAAAGCTGGGGTTGAAATTAGACATTTCAAAAAGATGAGCTAAAGGAGAGGCAACAGAGTCGTGAATGAAACCAGATATACACACACACACACACACACACACACAGCAGAATCTTGATCATCACCCCCCCACCCCCCAAACCATATAAACTATCACGTTAAAATGTTTTGCTAGATATGTGGATTTTGTCATAAGTGTATGGTATATAAAGTGAGAAAAAGTCATAGGGCGAGTTCAGTGAGTTTGGCGAGGATTCAGTGAGCATCTCAGAAGCATAGCAATGAGAGTGGAAATTATGAGAAGCAGGCCAGGAAGGCGAAAGCCGGCGTCTGATTAGCAAATGTGCTCTCGCTCCTGATTGCTGGGACTCCTGCGTCTCTCTGGGCAGCTCGGTCAACCCTGGCTTACACACGTGGCGGGCAAGTGTCATCTGATTTTCACCGGGGGAGGGGCAGTGTATGCAGAGGGGGCAGTGTTTCCTCCACTAGTAAGGAAACCGGAAATTAAAAAAAAAGATTCCTGTACTTCTCAATTCCTTCATTTGTAGAGAATGAGACCTAGGTCACTGAATACGCGGGAGCTCCCACCAGTAACGGAGCCGCAGAGCCGTAGCCGCCATTGGGACACTGAGCGCCTCACTTTGCGAGTGCCTAGAAGATCAAGCCTGCACACCGACCTGCACTCTGAACCGTGCACTATGAAGGGAGGAAAGAAAGCAGTGTGGGCATGGGAAGCCCTTGGTACACACAGTGTGCTCTTTCTCTCCTACTCATCTCTATGTTTGGAGTACAGCAGGTCGGTGGAACAATATGGCCCCCGTTAAGCACTTACCTGCTTACACGCACCTTATCTGTACAAGAACAATAATTGTTCTTTCAGACTGACAGGCTGTACCTGAGTTCTTGAAAGGCTGGAAAACCTTGGCTAGGAGTACAAGGTGCCTTCTCTCTCTCTCTCTCTCTCTCTCTCTCTCTCTCTCTCTCTCTCTGTCTTTCTCTCTCTCTTTCTGATATATTTTAAAGACTAGCTCGAATGCTAGAAAGTTTTGACTTAAAACTTTTTAAAAAATTAATTTATCCAATTACATTTTTATTAACACTCTCCATCCCATACTACGGGTCAGATGAAATGTATCCATATATACCGAGTAGGCCTCCCTAAGTCCAGACCTGGGAATTGTCCAAATCTTTTGTTCTCCTTGTTTACACAGATCCTTGGAAATGAATCACTTCTGATTCCAAAGTAATCTACAGGTATAGGAATAAATTCAGCTTTCCTGTTTTCAGTAAGTCATCCTTTCAATCGGCTTCATTAGCATCCATTCTTAAATTGAGTGTCTTCACCCAAGTGATGGCTAAGGGGAAACACACAAAATCCTCAGGGTGGCACACCAATTGTAGATGCATCCCATGGGTGAAAAGCACTCGCTTCCACAGGGCGACAGGGAGAGCTCACGGGGTGCAAAGACAGTATTTTTATTTTGTAAGGCCAGACGTATACAATGGCAGCCCCTTGAGTTATGCTGCTTTCAGTGTCAAAGATTGATATGAATTATATGTTGTTGTGTCTGACCACAAAGAACAAATTGGCTCCAGTATCTTGTGCCACATTTGTGTGGACATTCTTGATTTTCTTCACAGTTGTTACAGATAACAAAGACAACGTTACAGCTGAATGTGCCTCATGATAGGGTGCTGTAATAGGAGTCTAATACGTTGATCAGCCTCAGGAACCAGAAATGACCACCACAGAAAAATGGCTGGCTAGCGTTATTATCTAAACAATCTAAACATTTATGTGTGAGCCGTGGGTATTGAACATAATGACCCTGTCTAGACTCGGCCCTTGTCTAATGGTTTATTGCTATCTCTTCTGTGCGAGCCGGTCAAGCAAGTCGTTAATGATCTCCGTAACGGGCACCCCTATGACATAAGCAGAACCAGGCAAATCTTGGCCTGCTTCAAATGAGATTTGAGATTTGTTTCTTTTTAACCCTTTGAAGAAACTGGAATAGTTCGATTTATATTTCCCAAGAGTAGCTTCTCTGATACAAGTCATTGGATAAACACCACTTCACGATTTCTGGTCAATGTCAGAGGAAAAGCAACAGTGAGTCAATGGTTACAGGCCCCCCACTGTGCTGCGAGGTGCCCTTACAGAAGAGCTACACAATGAGGTGAGACAGAAAGTCGATGAACGTGGTGCCAGATTAGACCTGGGGTGAATCCTGATTTGGCTATGTGCTAAACTGTGTGACCTCAGAACCACACCGTAATCACCTGGAAAGTAAAAAAAAATGCCTGCATCATAGGTGGTTATGCAGACAAAATGATATAAGGGATGTAAAGATGCTAGAACCATGACAATCATGGGTAAGACTTCAATAAATGGCAGCTTTAACTGTCATGAAAAGGGTGAATCGCATTCATTTTTTTCTCCTTTTCAGTCTGACATGGCAATATTTTTGGAAAAGCACATTTCAAAGTTCTTACTGAATCTATGGTTTTTCAGGAATTTCTGTGGTGGTTTAGTTGCTCTTATCATACCCATGGCTTGGTGTCTTGAAAGGAAATGACAACACTAGTGTGTTCAGGAAACACTAGTTCACTTTTGTTTTTCAGGTCAGAGTGTCTTCGGTTGGGCTCCCTACAGTTACACCCTGGGAAGAGGATTCGTATACAAGAGAGTATCAAGCATCCCGAGGAGAAAGTGGTAAGGAGCTCTCGTACACAGGACATGGAAGGAGATGGATGCTAAGGAGGATGCCCGTCAGGCAAAATCCTGCCTGGGGTCATGCTGGCAGACTCCACCAGGGGAGAGCTCTGAAATACAAGGCCAGACTAGAGCTGCCCCACCTAAGGCAAGGAACCTGGGCTTTTTGCACCACTCACCAGTTGGTCGTTGACTGAGGCAGGAGCAGGCAGCGGTACCAGGCACACAGGGGCTCTGGAAACAGGCCTGCAGTGTTGGGTGCAGATGTAGCCTGAAAAATTGAGCAGAAAATACTTTCTACATGTTTATATTACATATGCGTTTAAGGAATGCCTAGTGTATATATAAAAACACACATACGGATGGGGATTCAATTCTTCAATTTCTATGACTGCTTCAACTTCTACAATTTCTTCAACTTCTATTTCTACATCGGAGACTAGAAAAATGAAGCATGAGGTCATATATTTCCTGGTGTCAGATCTGCAAAAAGAAGCCAGAGTCCCTACTCAAACAAATCTCCTAACTGCTCTTAAATGGTTCTTTTATCTTCATCAGGAACTATAATATCACCTACCGCCGAAGTCACGGATAAGATGACAGGCAATCCCTAAAACTGCAAAGCAAACTGAGGCAATTTATCAGAAGTCCGTAAGGACAATGCTAAACTTCCTTAACTGTAACAACACGTCTCCCTTAAGTTTAAATAGAAATGGCTTGCTGAACGTCTGTTATTTCTAAGTCATATGATTCGTAGGAAACATAAACTTAATGCAACAATTAAAGTCAAGAAAAAATTTACATTTAACGAGTCCCTACAATCCACTTATTTTTGGCAAAAAAAAATTAAATTTATGAGGGCCTTTGTTCAAATCCTCGTGAAAATTGGCTCTTTTTGTAATGTAGTCTCTTAGTTTATGAACATAACTGATTCTTATTATCTTGTGCTTTGTTTAAAAAATAGAACAACTTAATAATTACGAAGCAAACTGCTCTTCCAGAAGTGTCAACGTTTATGTTTTAAAATCTTGCAACATTCTAGCTCTCCAAAAACAAGCAAAATAGAATGAAGGATAATAAAAATTACACACAGAGAGATTTTTTTAACTTTAGGCACCCTGTGTGGGACTTTATTATCTCTATAATTATAGACCCTATATTTCCCGTTTTTATTTATTATTGTCTTTTTAGTTCAGAATCACGACATGAATCGCCCCCTATATTAAACTAATACACTGTGTGTGCCCCCAACTCCCAGCATTCCCTTCCCCAGTTTTGTCCTGACGAAGCACCGGCTTCATCATTCTCGAGCACGGCTTCAGACACCTTTGCAGGTTCGTCCTTTGCAGGGAAACCTCGAATAGCTCCCCACTGCCCTCTCCCTCCCTCGCATTTAAGGCCTTCTATGGTCGTATCCTCTAATCTGCACGCTCAGATTTACCTTCCACTGCCTCTTGTTGCAGTTACTTAAACAGTGCGGGAATATATCCTGTCTTTCCCAGGTCTCGGCATTTGTTCTCCCCAAACTGTCTCCACTCTGGGCACTGCTTGCTGAAATTGGACCCAGCCGGTAGTATCCCCAAAGTGTGATTACTTCTGAGGGTGGTGATCTTTATTGCCATTTTTTATGATTTTCTGTACTTTGTAAGGTTTCTACAACGGGTATGTGTTTATCTATATTTTCAGAACAGAATAAAACTTCTAAAGAATACAGTCTTCCGGGAGCTGTCCCCCGTGGGGCTGCCCGTCTGAAGGCGTCACCCGCCCAGTCAAGCAGCCCTGTCCAGGGTGCTCCCCGGCACCGCCCCCCCGCCGGCGGCCCCTCCTTCCTGCGCCGGCGGCGCGGGGGGCGCACCGCCCCTTTCAGCTCCATTAGCAGAAGGTGAGCTTCTTCCGGGCTTCACTTCAGCTGCAGCGCTTGATTTTATTCTAAATGCGCTGCACTTAGCTCACATGCTGGTTTTTAGATAAATGTGAAGGAAAGAGAAGATTCTCAGAAGCCTCTTGATTTATATAATTTCCAGAAAATAGATTTACAAATGTAACATCCCCCCCTGCCTCCTGCGTGAAAGCGTGAATCAGGCAAGGGGTCTCCAGTCTTACAGGAGGAAAAACAAGTACTGGCGTTGGGCTCTGGTACCGGATCAGAGTAGGAGTAGATTCTCCTACTAACTAGCTCTGCATTGCTGGGTCAGTTACTTCAACTTCTCCTACCTCAGATTCTTCCTGTGTAAAAAACAAAACAAAACAAAGCTGTTATTGAGTTACAGTGAGGATTAAGTGAGTTGATACACCTGAAGAACTTAGGCCAGACCCTGTCAGGTCGTAAGTCGCCCTGAGTACTAGCTATTATCACAAGAACCAGCCGTGCCCTAAAGTCACTGGAGCGTGTGTTACAGATTATCAAGTGACGGAAGAACATTAACATGGAACTGGGGAGCTCCGAAGCTTACATGAACGCGGCATGCTTACTGTGCCTATATCCTGTCAAAAACAGCTTGCAGAATTTAATACTAACATTATGTAGAATAAACAGAGAGAGAAAAAAATGTGTGTTTTATGGAATTTGATTATATGATCCCCCACCACACCCAATTTTTAAAAAATCGACAGTTATTTGCATAGCCTTTTATCCTCCAAGCTAGAATGCCGTTATTATCTTTGCTGATTTGAATATAATTAAAGCTCATTGTAAAATAATTTAACAATACAAAGTGTATAACGCAGTACACAAAAGTATTTTGTGCTAAACTACATATATCTAAGTATCTATACACACAAACAAAACAGTTTTAAACATAGTTTTTGCAGCCCATTCCCCACGTTTCTTTCCTTTTATTTAATTACATATCATTAACATCTTTTCCTGTCAGTGCAAATGGGTCTACCTTATTCTTTTTAATGGCTGTATATTCATTAAATAAATGGCCAGTATTGCACTGATAGACATTTAGGACATTATCCAGCTGTTTGTTGTTATAAGCAATGCAAGAAACATCTTTCACTTAGATATTTTGGGTGCAATTTTTAATTAATTCCTTGGCATAGAGTCTAGTATGGGACTTGATGGATCAAAGGGCGTGCACATTTAAAATGTTAATAGGCAGCCAAAGTGCCTTCCAGAAAATTGAGCCAATTCACACCTCTAGCAACAACGTATGGAAGTCGCCATTTTCCCACTTTTGAATACATTGGATATTGTTATTATTATCCATTTGGCAAATCTGATTATTAGGTAATCTTCCATTTTAATAGATCATCTGTGTTTTTTCCTTTTGTGAAATGCCTAATACATCCTCTGTTCCTTTATTAGAATATTAATCCCCAAGGAGCACAGATTGAATTTATTAATTGATCTAGATGTTTATTTTAGTAATTAATTCTAATTCCTACTTCCCATAAACACAGATGTCTTTTCGGGAGCATTTCCATTTATTTTCCACTTCGCATTCTCAAAAATTGACTCAAGCATGGCACTGTCTTTTTGGCCCCCCCCCCTCACCGCACCCCCAGGCCCCTCGCTCTGTCAGGGTGACGGCGCCCCTGGTGATGGATGGCAGAGAAACCTGAACATGCTCCTCTCAGCTACAGTATTGGCAATACAAAAGGACTGTCCCCTCCTTGCATTAACAGTCCTGAGTATGGGAGGCTGGGATGCTGCTGAGGAAATTCTCCTCGAATCTAATATTTAGAGACTATTCCTGTTTCTATTTGTAATAAGGTACACAAACACAAATTATGTTGGGATACAAGCTAACAGGGTTAGCAATGTTTTAGAAACAGTTGTCAGGCTCATGGGAAACACCTGGTGAAATGTGGATTTTTTTTTTTTTTTGCCTGAATTAATGTAGTACTAACATTACTACTACACATACACTGGGAAGTCTTATTTTTGTCTAAAAATTTCCGCTCTATAGCAGTAAAATAATCATAGACGATATGTCATTAAGTTTAAGAATACATTTTTCGTTAATGCCTCTGTATTTGTTTCTTGACTTTGGGAATAAGGTAATCATGAAGGATGGGGAAGCGAGAGGCTTGACTTGGTTTAGTGGCTCTGTTGGCTGTAGGCCTTGGGGCTCATTCTAGTTACAAATGCTCCACCTCGAAGCCGTCTTCACGTCCACAGTAAGGGACTTGAGCCCTGTATCCAAGGAGGCCTATCCAGTTCTATCATCCTCTAAAACCACAAAACACGATGGCTTTAGAAGATGCCGAGTGTCCAGGAGTAAAATGTAATGCAATTTAGATTGAAAGTAGAAAGCATGACCAATCAGAGAGCAGCTGTTTGTTTATACCTGGAGTAAACTTTGCTAACACTTGAAATCTTTAAGATCACAAACAGAAATCTTTCCTTTCAAGGGACTGCAGTGGAGGAAGGAAAGTTTTCATGTTCTTATTTTGTGTGTCCCCGAACAGCTTTACTTTTTCTAACGATGCACATATATTACTTACTAAAAAAATGTGCGCTGAGATTATCTAGATGGTAAAATTACAGTTTTTTGTTTTGTTCTTTATACATTTTTATATCCACCAAAAGCAATACAACTTTTAAATCTCTGTATGGAGGGACTTGTACACATACAAAGAGCGGGAACGTGCACCGGAGAGCCGGGGAGCCCAGACCCCTGGAAGGGAGCCGGAGACCCCGGATTCTCCACTCTCCTCCGCTTGCCTTCTGACCCAGCTTGGGAAGAGCCTTGGCAGCCTCCCTCCAACTCGGCAATGTCTTCGATGAAGCTCATCGACTTCAAGGAAGTGTTAGAAGCTCATACTCTTGTGGGGAGCTGCGGAGAACAGACTATGGTCGCATGATAAACCACCGCTTTAGGTTTTAGCAACTGCTTTTCACCAAATCCTTGACCACAGATGGAATTACTGATCCTTCTACTTTTTTTTTTTTTTGCAGTCTGACAGATGAAAAATATTTTCTTATTTTAATAGGTGTTTGTTTGACTCTCAATACTGCTGAGGTTGAACACCTGTCTCCTAAGTTTAGTCTTCATCTATCGTGAGCGTGCGTGTGCGCGTGCACGCGGCGAGAGATGCTTGTGACCGCGTCCTTCGCGCCTAGTCAAGCCACACGCGGGCAGGAGAAGCGCGAACTGCCAGAGCCCTTTCTCCAAGGTCAGGGACGGATCCCCTCGCGGGGCCCTGAAGGATGGGTAGGGGTGAGAGCCGTGCCTAACGTGAGAAGAGCTCTTGTATCTCGGCTCAGCCCACCTTTCCATATCCTCCGCTTTGTGAGCCTGGGACTAGAACCCTGAAAACAACTGCCTCCCGGCTAGGTTCGCCATGGGGGAAACTGAGGAAAGTGGAAAGCAGGAGAAGGGCCTGAGCCTTCCTATGTACTTGCTGTTACTGTTAGTGCCTCCCCAGCAAAGTCCCTGTACCCTGGCAGTGCTGTCTGTCTGTCTGTCTGTCT